>JAPDDO010000175.1:0-92460 GCA_027422415.1 Schizothorax lantsangensis | reverse complement strand
GCTGATGTTAAAGAGCCAGGTCAAGTCCCAGCTGATGTTAAGAGCCAGGTCAAGTCCAGCTGATGTTAAAGAGCCAGGTCAGTCCCAGCTGATGTTAAAGAGCCAGGTCAAGTCCCAGCTGATGTTAAAGAACCAAGCCAAGCCGCCGCTGATGTTAAAGAACCAAGCCAGGCCACGAGTGATCGTCACGAGTCAGGCCAAGCCACAGTTGATCGTCACAAGTCAAGCCAAGCCACAGTTGATCGTCACAAGTCAAGCCAAGCCACAGTTGATCGTCACAAGTCAAGCCAAGCCACAGTTGATCGTCACAAGTCGCCAAGCCACACAGTTGATCGTCACAAGTCAAGCCAAGCCACAGTTGATCGTCACAAGTCAAGCCAAGCCACAGTTGATCGTCGTGAGTCAGGCCAAGCCAACAAGTGATCGTCGTGAGTCAAGCCAAGCCACAGTTGATCGTCGTGAGTCAAGCCAAGCCACAGTTGATCGTCGTGAGTCAAGCCAAGCCACAGTTGATCGTCGTGAGTCAAGCCAAGCCACAGTTGATCGTCACAAGTCAAGCCAAGCCACAGTTGATCGTCACAAGTCAAGCAAGCCACAGTTGATCGTCACGGTCACACCAAACCACTGTGGGCCATCATGAACTTACCCAACTCACAGCTCTCCAGCCAGAGTCACACCTCATCTCAGCTCTCCAGCCAGAGTCCCACCTCGTCTCAGTTCTCCAGTCTGAGTCACGCCTCGTCTCAGCTGACCAGCCAGAGTCCAAACCGCGTCACAGCTGACCAGCCAGAGTCAAACCACGTCACAGCTGACCAGCCGGAGTCAACCACGTCACAGCTGACCAGCCAGAGTCAGACCATGTCACAGCGAACTGCCAGAGTCTCTTCAAGTCTCAGCCGAACTGCCAGAATCTGTCACACCGAGAGATTAAGGTCAGTCTCTTAGAGTTCTCCGGGATTGATATCCAGCTTGAGGGATGCACCGCTGGTGTCTGTACGCACTGCTGGTGTCCCCAAATCCGCTCATTATGACCCCTCCTGTCCATGAACTATTTACCCTGTCTGAAGCGCTTCCCCGGTGGGGATCGCGCTATGTTGCGTTTGGGCACACATACAACCACCACTGTACTGCCCCAGGGGAAGGCATCTGCCGCCGAACCTCCCCAAGCAGCGGTGGTGCGAGCCTCAGCCCCTGGCAAGGTGGTGGCGCCCACATCAATATCTCTCCCAGGGTCAGGTTACCACCGTAAGAACCTCCAGAGGTGGCGGGTCGTTTACGCAGAACCTCCAGAGGTGTTGGTGGTATCCTCCTGTCAACTCTCACCCTGTCCAGTCACGGCTATGGAGGCCGTCGGTGAGCTCTCACCCTGTCCAGTCACGGCTATGGAGGCCGTCTGTGAGCTCTCCCCAGTCCTGTCACGGCTATGGAGGCCGTCTGTGAGCTCTCATTCCTGTCCAGTCACGGGCTAGGGAGGCCGTCGGTGAGCTCTCACCCTGTCCAGTCACGGCTATGGAGACCGTCTGTGAGCTCTCACCCTGTCCTGTCACGGCTAAGAAGGCCGTCTGTGAGCTCTCATCCTGCCCAGTCACGGCTATGCAGGCCGTCTGTGAGCTCTCACCCTGTCCTGTCACGGCTAAGAAGGCCGTCTGTGAGCTCTCATCTCGTCCTGTCACGGCTAAGAAGGCCGTCTGTGAACTCTCATCCTGTCCTGTCACGGCTATGGAGGCCGCCTGTGAGCTCTCATCCTGTCCAGTCACGGCTATGGAGGCCGTCTGTGAGCTCTCATCCTGCCCAGTCACGGCTATGCAGGCCGTCTGTGAGCTCTCATCCTGTCCTGTCCCGGCCATGGAGGCCGTCTACGAACTCTCACCCTGTCCTGTCACGGCTAAGAAGGCTGCGTATGAACTCACGCCCTGTCCTGCCCCGGCCATGGAGGCGGTCTATATGAAACTCTCGCCCGGTCCTGTCATGGCTATGGAGGCCGTCGGGGATTTCCTGTCCTGCCCTGGCACGGCCCCTGAGATCGGGAAGGCTCTCCCTGTGTTGTCTGTCTCTGTTCTCCCTGTGTTGTCTGTCTCTTTTCTCCCAGTGTTGTCCTTCTCTCCTGCTCTCCCTGCTTCCAGGTTCTGTCAGGCTACCTGCCCAGTCTGCTTCTCTCTGCGGTGGGCTCTGTCCACGTCTGCTCCGCCCTGGGGGGCTCTGGTCCCGTCTGCTCCGCCCTGGGGGGCTCAGGTCCCGTCTGCGCCGCCCTGGGGGGCTCTGGTCCCGTCTGCTCCACCCTGGTGGGCTCCGGGTCCATCTGTTCCGCCCCTGGGGGCTCCAGTTCCATCCTCTCCGCCCTGGCTTCCACATGGACCTGGCCCTCCGTCCCTCCCCCTGTTCGCCTCCGTTCCACCGCCCCCCAAGACTGTTTAGGAGCGTCTGGAAGCCGCTCCTTGGGGGGGGGGGGGCTATGTCACGAATCCTGGCCATGAACTTTCCTTATTCACCATCAGAGGTCACTCTCCCAGCACATGACTTTCACACAGTTACAGATCACTTTAGACTGCATTTCCCATCATTCACTGCACCACACAGCTGTTCACAATGATCACCGCTTGCACCTGTTCACCATCTCACAATCACCATCACCCAATCACACGCACACACCACACTACATAAACCCTGGACCTTCTGCCACTCACTGCCGAGTATTGTTTAGCCCCGCGACATACCAAGCGTTTTCCTAGTATTCCGAGTTGATTCTGCCCTTGCTCCTGGATTATTCTCTCTGCTAGCCCTCTGGATACTGTTCGCCGAACTCGACCCATGCGTGCCCTGGATGATTCCATCTGCCCTACCTTTGCCATACCTGTTTGCTACTGTCCGACCCCTGTCTTATTGACCATGTCCTTTAATAAAAGCTTGCTGATGGATCCGCATGTCTCACGTCTCGTCAGCCCGTAACCGATATTTGTTTTTTCGTAGGCTATATGAATGCTTTTGCGTTTAGATGTAAAATGATAAAGGTAATGCAATATTTATATATTTCTAGACTATTTGTTGTTACTACCTTTTTTTTTAGTTTGTTTTTTTTTGCAACTCTGTTCATTATAATAGGAAAGATAAAAAAAAAAAAAAGCTATATTTTGATTATCAATATAGTAGCCTAATTATTAATAAGAAAAGAACTGAGGAAAACTTTAATCTTTTTCATAATCAACCTTGCTGACTCGACTTTAACGGGTGTAGCAATAATTTTGTGTCCGATTCAAAAAAATCATACATCATTTTGAAGGTCTTTTAATGGAGAATGTGAAAATAAAAATAACTAATTTTTCAAATTTGCTCGATTGGTTTTGTCAGCACAGGTCACATTATTCTCGGAGGAAACACGTGTGGAGGCACTAAATGACAACAATGCATGCGGGATGTTTCAGATGGTATGGCAAGTGTAAACACATGAATCGGATATGGGTCACAATTGAAATAACGTAAACGGACAGCCAAAAAAATCGGATATAGGCAACAAATCGGAATTGAGCATCAAGACCTGCAGTGTAAACGAGGCCTTAGTTTCATGTGTGTTTTGTCTTTGTGCACATCTATGTACTGGCAATGTTTTATGGACAGGTCAGCCACAATGAACTCCGATTCATCATGTGGCCTTCTTATGTCATGCATATCTACTTGTTAAGCTGTGATGTTTCTGGGTTCAAGCCTCTACTCTGTCTCAAGTGAGAACACGATCTTGAAGGATCTGAGGATTCTTTGTAGCAACTTGTGTTCAAGAAATATTTGTGTTGTGTTTTACTTTCTTTTATATTCACTTGTTTTTCATTCTTCATTCTTTTATTCATTTATATAAATGTATTATTTAACCATTTATTTTTCCATTTATCATATAATTGTTTATAATACTCTACAATTAACAATTTATATACTCATTTCATTGATTCATTTATCGATTATTATATTGCTATATTTTATATTATTTTTCCATTGTAGTTTAGTCTTATGTTTGTGTTTTTTACCTTCACAGGACGATGTTGTAGTATAATAACACTTGTTGGATTTGTGCTGGTCAGATGAAGTTTGAATATTGAAACATATGCAACTAAGATTATTCAATAAACTCTGCTCACTTTTTATTAATCATCATCGTCTCCTGTTTTTGCTCTTCTCTGGCTTTTCTCAGTCAACATCTTGGCTGACAGAAGACTGTTAAACACTGGTTTTGGGTACCAGACAAGACTTGCTATTAAGCGAGGTGATTTTACCCTGCTGCCTTCTTTAATTTCCACCAACATTGGTGCATCCTGTAGGTTTCCAAACGCAGGATCTGTCATAATTTTCACTTGGCGCTTCATTAAAGTCACAATATCAACAAACATAGCTCTCCGGTGATGCCTTTCCTGGATGTCACATGACACTGTTCGCCACTTGTCTCTCAGTTTGTAGGGTAATCTTTTAATCACAGCAATCATATTGGCAGGTGTATTCAATTCACACAGACTATGAACATCATTGCAACATCCACGCAAGAACAGACTGTATGCATTTAAAGCCTTTCCATCCTCTGACTTAATTGTTGGCCATGAAGAAACCTTATTCAATTAGGCAGATGAAATCATATGTTCATTTCCAAAGTTTTCATGCAGTAAAGCCTTTGTCTTTGCAAAACCTGAGCCATCAGTCACATGTGACAGCTCCTAACAAGTTGTTGTGGTTGGCCCCTGGTGTACTGTTCCAAAAAATGCAGGCTATCCTCAGCATTGTCTGCCTTTTGCTCGATTACTTGTTCAAGGGACCGCATGAAAGCATGGTACTGTATAGGGTCGCCATCAAATATCTGGATATCTCTTGTAGGCAGTGATGCAAGACATTGCTAATGCACCAGCATTGATGTTATCTCATTCTGTTTTTCCATTATAGACAACGTGTTTCTGATCACTAATAATATTCGTGGAAAAGAGTGTATGAACATCTCTACGATGCGACACCGATGGCGCAGTAGTATTTGGAACTGTGCTCTGTCTCATGAACTCCAAGGGCCTCTGCTGGGGATGAATGGTATTGTCTACCCTTTTCTGTTTTGGCCTTCCAAAGTGTAAACCAGCATTTCCACCCTGCAAACAAGCCTGCACTGGCCCTGCACGGGCAGCCCTCACTTAGCCTCCAGGAAGCCTAAGCGCTGTTTTATTGAAAATAATAAAGTCTGAAGTCACCGCTATGGAGGCAAGCGCTTGCTTTAGTTGGGCTCTTGACCCTTGACTTCTTAAGTTTTTCTCTGGCTGCTGTAACTTTGTGTTTCTAAAGCACATTTTTTATAGCAAAAGTTGTGAGAAGACAAACTGATTTGATGATTAAGTCATTACGTAGTGTGCTGATTCACTGATCTCATCCGGAGTTTAAATAAAAGTTTAAATGTAAACTTGCTTATTTTTATACAAGGTTTAAATTTTGATGCAACAAAATTATTAGATAAGCCTTGATTTAATCTAGATTTAAGATTAATTCTTATTGGTGTAACCCACTCTTATTCTTTTACTTATTTCCTATCTTTCACAATGCTTGCTATTGTTGTAATCTTGTAGTTGTATGGTTTGTATGAGATTAGAGAATGGCTTTCTTCACAGTAAATTCTCTGGTGTTAAAGCAACAACTTGGTGTACATT
Source organism: Schizothorax lantsangensis (assembly GCA_027422415.1). NCBI lineage: Eukaryota > Metazoa > Chordata > Actinopteri > Cypriniformes > Cyprinidae > Schizothorax > Schizothorax lantsangensis. The sequence goes on along the minus strand of JAPDDO010000175.1, from coordinate 86,803 downwards.
TGAGAATCACCAGCAGGGTATTAAAAGTAACACTGAAGCAGTGTTAGAGTTAATTAGGTACTCAAGTGGTTAATTAAGTAATGCTTATTGGTTGTTATATGGGTGATTCTATAATTGCAGTTTCTTTTGGTGTCCTAAGTCATTTAATAATTTGTTACTCATTGTTATGAATTAAAAGATGTTACAGTCCATAACAATAGAATTTATTTAAAAAGTGTCTTAAATAGCTGAAAATCACGATTTCTTGTCCGAATTAGTCAGTGTATTTTTTCCATCATGTATCAAGGTGTAATCAAAATATTTTATTATACTTTTCTTTTGGTAATATTTCATTTAATTTATAAAAGCTCTAAATAGTCATTTACTTAATTCTACATTAAATTATTTAAAATTAACTTTTTTCTTATAAAAATGCGTGTCCATAAATCTTGTCAACTCTGTTACCGTACCATATTTTCCCTTTAAATTGGTGGAATTATCTATATGGTGAATTAATTATATGAATTTTTTCTTGTAACTTATTTCAAAAAGTGAAACTTGCATATATTTTAGATTCATTACATGTAAAGTAAAACATTTCAAAGGTGTTTTTGTTTTAATTTTGATGATTAGAGCTTACAGCTCATGAAAGTCAGAAATCAGTATCTCAAAATATTAGAATATTTCCTAAGGTCAATCAAAAAAAGGATTAGCAAAACAGAAAAGTTCAAGTTCTTTAAAGTATGTTCATTTATGCACTCAATACTTGGTCGGGGCTCCTTTAGCACAAATTCCAGCATCAGTGAGGTGTGGCACGAAAGCGATCAGCCTGTGGCTCTGCTGAGGCACTATTGAGCCTTCAGCTTGTCTGGATTGTTGGATTGACTGTTTCTCATCTTTCTCTTGAAAATATCCCATAGATTCCATATGGAGCTCAGGTCAGGCATGCTAGCTGGCCAATCAAGCACAGTAATATCATGGTCAGCAAAGCACTTGGAAGTGGTTTTGGCACTGTAGGCAGGTGCTAAAGTCCTGCTGGAAAAGGAAATCAGCATCTCCATAAAGCTTGTCAGCAGATGGAAGCATAAAGTGCTCTAAATTCTCCTAGTAGACGGCTGCATTGACTTTGGACTTGATAAAACACAATGGACCAACACCAGCAGATGTCATGGCAGCCCAAATCATCCCTGACTTCAGAAACTTCATTCTGTGCCTCTCCACTCTTCCTCCAGACTCTGGGACCTTGATTTCCAAGTGAAATGCAAAATTGACTTTCATCTGAAAAGAGGACTTTGGACCACTGAGCAACAGTCCAGTTCTTTTTCTCCACAGCCCAGGTAAGATGCTTCTGACGATGTTTCTGTTTCAGAAGTGGCTTGGTAGCCCTTTTCCTGAAGATGTCTGAGCGTGGTGACTCTTGATGCACTGACTCCAGCTTCAGTTTACTCCTTGTGAAGCTCTCCCAAGTGTTTGAATCAGCTTTGCTTGACTGTATTCTCAAGCTTGTGGTCATCCCTGTTGCTTGTGCACCTTTTCCTACCCAAATTCTTCCTTCCAGTCAACTTTGCATTTAATATGCTTTGATACAGCACTCTGTGAACAGCCACCCCTTTCAGTAATGACCCTCTGTGACTTACCCTCTTTGTGGATGGTGTCAATGTTCGTCTCTGTATCATTGCCAAGTCAGCAGTCTTCTCCATTATTGTGGTTTCAAAGAACAAGAGATACCTGGAATTTATACTGTAGGGATGGTCATTAATTGAAACTCAAATGTAAATATTCTAATATTTTGAGATACTGATTTTTGACTTTCATGAGCTGTAAGCTCTAATCATCAAAATTTAAACAAAAAAAAACTTTTGAAATGTTTTACTTTACATGTAATGAATCTAAAATATATGAAAGTTGCACTTTTTGAAATAAGTTACAAGAAAAACTTTTTCACGACATTCTAATTTATTGAGATGCACCTGTGTATATACAACCCCAAATCAGAAAAAGTTGTGACAGTATGGAAAACGCAAATAAAAAAAGAAAGTAGTGATTTCTAAATTTACTTTGACTTGTATTTCATTGCAGACAATATAAACACAAATTATTTCATGTTTTGTTTGGTCAACTTCATGTCATTTGTAAATATACATCCTTTCCTGTCATTCAGACCTGCAACACATTCCAAAAAAAGTTAGGACAGTAAAGCATTTACCACTTTGTAATGTTGCCATTCCTTTTCACAACACTTAAAAGACGTTTAGGGACTGAAAACACCAAGTGATGAAGTGTTTCAGGTGTAATTTTGTCCCATTCTTCCTGCAAACAAGTCTTAAGGTGGGCAACAGTACGGGGTCTTCGTTGTCGCATTTTGCGCTTCAAAATGCGCCACACATTCTCTATTGGAGACAGGTCGGGACTGCAGGCAGGCCAGTCAAGTACCCGTACCCTCTTCCTCCGCAGCCAGGACTTTGTAATGTGTGCAGAATGTGGTTTTGCATTGTCTTGTTGAAATATGCATGGACGTCCCTGGAAAAGATGTCTTCTTGAAGGCAACATATTGTGCTCCAAAATCTCTATGTACTTTTCAGCATTAATGGTGCCATCACAGAAGTGCAAGTCACCTTTGCCAAGGGCACTGACACAACCCCAACCCCATACCATGACAGACCCTGGCTTTTGGACTTGTTGCTGGTAACAGTCTGGATGATCCTTTTCTTCTTTGGTCCGGAGCACACGGCGTCCATTCCTCCCAAAAAATACCTGAAATACTGATTTATCTGACCACAGTACACGTTTCCACTGTGTGATGGTCCATCCCAGATGCCTCCGAGCCCAGAGAAGTCGACGGCGCTTCTGGACACTGTTAACATAGGGCTTCCTTTTGGCACAGTACAGTTTTAACTGGCATTTGTGGATGTAACTACGCATTGTGGTACTTGACAAAGGTTTGCCAAAGTAGTCCTGAGCCCATGTGGTGATATCGCTTATAGATGAATGACAATTCTTGATGCAGTGCCGCCTGAGGGATCGGAGATCACGGTTGTTCAGCTTAGGCATGCGCCCTTGTCCTTTACGCACTGAAATTCCTCCAGATTCCTTGAATCTTTTAATTATGTTATGCACTGTTGAAGGTGAAATATCCAAATCTCTTCCTATCTTTCTTTGAGGAACATTGTTTTTAAACATTTCAATAATTTTCTCACGTATTTGTTGGCAAACTGGCGATCCTCGGCCCATCTTTGCTCCTAAAGGACTGGACCTTTCTTGGATGCTGCTTTTGTACCAAATCATAATTACAATCACCTGTTGACATCACCTGTTTCAAATCACATCATTATTTAACCAATTTACCTCATTACTAACCCTAAATTGCTCCTGTCCCAACTTTTTTTGGAATGTGTTGCAGGTCTGAATGACAGGAAAGGATGTATATTTACAAATTACATGAAGTTGACCAGACAAAACATGAAATATTTTGTGTTCATATTGTCTGCAATGAAATACAAGTCAAAGTAAATTTAGAAATCACTACTTTCTTTTTTATTTGCGTTTTCCATACTATCCCAACTTTTTCTGATTTGGGGTTGTATATATATATGTATGTATGTATGTATGTATGTATATATGTATGTATCCAAGCCAGGACCAACAGACTGAAAGACAGCTTCATCCATCAGGCCGTCAGGAAGCTGAACTCCCTCCCGTCCTTGCCTCCCCTCCCTTCTCCCGCAGTCTTCCCCGCAGTCTTCTCCCTGATGGTAGCAGACTGAAGAAGTTATGCGTCGGATGGGTGGGATCACCTACAATGCAGAGGGCTTTGCGGGTGAGACGGGTGCTGTAGATGTCCTGGAGGGAGGGGAGAGAGAGACACCAACGATCTTCTCAGCTGCTCTCACTATCCGTTGAAGGGACTTGCGGCAGGATGCGTTGCAGGCACCATACCACACAGTGATGCAGCTAGTCAGAATGCTCTCGATGGTGCCTCTGTAGAAGGTGCACATGATGGGGGCCGGGGCTCTGGCTCTTCTGAGTTTACGGAGGAAGTAGAGACGCTGTTGTGCTTTCTTGGCCAGTGCTGCAGTGTTGTTGGTCCAGGAGAGGTCCTCTGTGATGTGTACACCCAGGAACTTGGTGCTGCTCACTCTCTCCACGGTCGCACCACTGATGGTCAGAGGAGCATGCAGAGAGTGCACTCTCCTGAAGTCAACAACAATCTCCTTCGTCTTCTCCACATTCAGAGAGAGATTGTTGTCACTGCACCACCCGGCCAGGCGGCTCACCTCGCTCCTGTATTTTGTCTCATCTCTGTTGCTGATGAGACCCACCACAGTCGTGTCATCCGCAAATTTAATTAAGAGGTTGGAGTTGTGTGACGGTGTGCAGTCGTGGGTCAGCAGAGTGAAGAGGAGGGGGCTCAGCACACATCCTTGGGGCCTCCTGTGTTCAGTGTGATGGTGCTGGATGTGAAACAATGGGCTATCCTCCTGGAATACTGTCTCTTGGCCACTCTGATGCTGCGGGATAGGTTGGCCCTAGCTGTCTTCAGGCCCTCCTCATCTCCAGCTCTAAAGGCAGCGTTCCGAATCTTCAGAAGTCTGTAGACCTCCCCTGTCAGCCACGGCTTCTGGTTGGCCCAGACAGTGATAGTCTTTGTGACTGTTACATCATCAATGCACTTGTTGATGTAGGCAGTGACAGTCTCTGAGTACTCTTGGAGGTCTGTAGTATTCTTGTATGTGGCAGCCTGCTTAAACATATCCCAGTCAGTGGTGTCAAAATAGTCTTGAAGTGCCTCTGACGACCCTTCAGGCCACACTTGTATCTGTTTGTGTACTGGTTTGATGGCTTTAACGAGCGGTCTGTATGCGGGCATTAGTATGACAGTGATGTGGTCTGAGGCTCCGAGGTGGGGGAGGGGGAGGTCCTTGTAAGCTCCTCTCTGGGTGGTGTAAACAAAGTCCAGGGTATTTTTTCCCCTAGTTGGAAAGTCTATGTGTTGGTGAATTTTTGGAAACACACTCCTTAAGTCTGCGTGGTTGAAATCCCCAGCCAAGATTAGAAAAGCATCTGGGTGGGCTGTCTGCTGCTCACTGATGTGCTGGTACAGATCATTTAGTGCCTCACTCCTGTTGTTGTTGTTGGAGCTGGGAGGGATGTATACAGCAACGAGCAGAATGGCTGTATATTCCCTCGGTAGATAGAACGGCCGGCACTTAATAATCAAACTCCACCAGGGGTGAGCAGTGTTTGCAGACCACAACAGCGTCGCGGCAGCATGCATCATTGATGTAAACACAGAGCCCGCCGCTGCATCTATTACCTCCCTCGACGAGAGCTCTGTCTGCTCGATAGCATGTTAGCTGGTCGAGTTGAATGGCGCAGTCCGGTACGCTGTTGTTAAGCCATGTTTCCATAAACACAAAAACACAACAGTCTCTTACAGTTCTCTGAGCAGAGCAAAGTAGTCGGATGTAGTCCAGTTTATTGTCCAAAGAGCGTACGTTCGCCAGTATGATGGTGGGGATAGCTGGCTTGTGTGGGTTAGCCGCTAGCCTAGCTCGGATACCTCCGCGCTTACCCCTATTCTGCTTCCCCTCTTCTAAATTCATTTTAAATCAATTCTTAAATCATTTTAAACATTTTTTAAATTTCTGGTTTTATTGTTGTGATTATTTGTTTTTTTATGATTATTTTACTTTCTTTTACGTAAAGCACTTTGAATTACCATTGTGTATGAAATGTGCTATATACAGGTGCATCTCAAATTAGAAAAGTTCATTTATTTCTGAAATTCAACTCAAATTGTGAAACTCGTGTATTAAATAAATTCAATGCACACAGACTGAAGTAGTTTAAGTCTTTGGTTCTTTTAATTGTGATGATTTAGGCTCACATTTAACAAAAACCCACCAATCTCAACAAATAAGAATACTTCGTAAGACCAATAAAAAAACATTTTTAATGAATTGTTGGCCTTCTGGAAAGTATGTTCATTTACTGTATATGTACTCAATACTTGGTAGGGGCTCCTTTTGCTTTAATTACTGCCTCAATTCGGCATGGCATGGAGGTGATCAGTTTGTGGCACTGCTGAGGTGGTATGGAAGCCCAGGTTTCTTTGACAGTGGCCTTCAGCTCATCTGCATTTTTTGGTCTCTTGTTTCTCATTTTCCTCTTGACAGGTCTGGTGAGTTTGCTGGCCAGTCAAGCACACCAACACCATGGTCATTTAACCAACTTTTGGTGCTTTTGGCAGTGTGGGCAAGTGCCAAATCCTGCTGGAAAATGAAATCAGCATCTTTAAAAAGCTGGTCAGCAGAAGGAAGCATGAAGTGCTCCAAAATTTCTTGGTAAATGGGTGCAGTGACGTTGGTTTTCAAAAAACACAATGGACCAACACCAGCAGATGACATTGCACCCCAAATCATCACAGACTGTGGAAACTTAACACTGGACTTCATGCAACTTGGGCTATGAGCTTCTCCAACCTTCCTCCAGACTCTAGGACCTTGGTTTTCAAATGAAATACAAAACTTGTTCTCATCTGATAAGAGGACTTTGGATCACTGGGCAACAGTCCAGTTCTTCTTCTCTTTAGCCCAGGTAAGACGCCTCTGACATTGTCTGTGGTTCAGGAGTGGCTTAACAAGAGGAATACGACAACTGTAGCCAAATTCCTTGACACGTCTGTGTGTGGTGGCTCTTGATGCCTTGACCCCAGCCTCAGTCCATCCCTTCTGAAGTTCACTCAAATTCTTGAATCGATTTTGCTTGACAATCCTCATAAGGCTGCGGTTCTCTTGGTTGGTTGTGCATCTTTTTCTTCCACACTTTTTCCTTCTACTCAACTTTCTGTTAACATGCTTGGATACAGCACTCTGTGAACAGCCAGCTTCTTTGGCAATGAATGTTTGTGGCTTACCCTCCTTGTGAAGGGTGTCAATGATTGTCTTCTGGACAACTGTCAGATCAGCAGTCTTCCCCATGATTGTGTAGCCTAGTGAACCAAACTGAGAGACCATTTTGAAGGCTCAGGAAACCTTTGCAGGTGTTTTGAGTTGATTAGCTGATTGGCATGTCACCATATTCTAATTTGTTGAGATAGTGAATTGGTGGGTTTTTGTTAAATGTGAGCCTAAATCATCACAATTAAAAGAACCAAAGACTTCAACTACTTCAGTCTGTGCATTGAATTTATTTAATACACAAGTTTCACAATTTGAGTTGAATTACTGAAATAAATGAACTTTTCCACAACATTCTAATTTATTGAGATGCACCTGTATACCTTGCATCTGCATTTCCTAAATACATCATAAGTGGAAGTCTTAAGTCTTTCTTAAAAAAAAATGCAGCTTTCCTTCATGAAAGAGCAAGCAAACTGCAAGTGACACATAAGCATTATAAGACAATTGAACAACATGAAACTCATAAGGAAGCACACAGATATAATTTATATCATGAAGCAAAATGAAAACAATAATACATTTTTTTGACATTGTTCTTTGGGGAGGAACTCCATCTTTGAGTTGATCTGAATCTCACAGTTGAATCTGCTGGTTAGGAAGGTGAAGATGAACTTTATTCACTGTGAAAACTTTAGATAATCTTTCTTTGTCATGTCGCTTGTTATAACAGATTTATTTAGATTATATTTTATTGTTTGATGCATTATTGTGTCACATTTGACAAGGACATGGCATTAGACCTGAACATGCTGGATCTGTAGATGATCTACTTACTGTGAATGTTTTTTGTGTGTCTGTGTAGAGCAGAAGATTGGTTGAAACACTTCCCACATGCAGTGCAGTGATACGGTTTCTCTCCAGTGTGGATCCTCTCATGTGTTTTCAGATGTATTGACCGACTGAATCTCTTGTTGCAGTGTGAACACTTGTAAGGTTTTTCTCCAGTGTGGATCCTCTCATGGTGTTTTAAACAGCTCGCTGTAGTAAAAGTCTTTTCACACTCAAAGCACATATAGTCTTTCACACCAGTATGTATTTTCTGATGTTCTTTTAAATGTTGTAGACGTGAAAATCTTTTTCCACACAAATTACATGAATGTGGCTTCTCCTTTGAATGAACTTTCAGGTGTTTCTTCAGGGCTGAAGCTCTCAAAAACGTTTTGCCGCATTGATCACGTGTGTACAGTTTCTCTCCAGTGTGGATATTCTTGTGTAACTTAAGGGTTGCTGATCGTGAATGGTTTCTCTCCAGTATGAACTTTTATATGCTCCAAAAGGTTTCCTTTTATTGTGAAACTCTTCGCGCACTGACCACATGTATACGGTTTTGCTCCAGTGTGGATCCTCTCGTGTATTTTCAGGGTTGCTAAGCGACTGAATCTCTTGCCACAGTGTGAACACTTGTACGTTTTTTCTCCAGAGTGAATCCTCATGTTTTTTCAGGTCTCCTGACTGAGTGAATCTCTTGCCACAGTGTGAACACTTGTACGTTTTTTCTCCAGAGTGAATCCTCTCATGTAGTTTTAAACAGCCCACTGAAGAAAAAGTCTTCTCACACTCAAAGCACATGTACAGTAGTCTCTCACACCAGTGTGTATTTTCTGATGTATTTTCAAACTTTGTAGTAATGAAAAACTCTTTCCACACAAATGACATGAATGTGGCTTCTCCTTTGTATGAACTCCCTGGTGTTTCTTCAGGCCTGAAGCTCTCAAAAATGGTTTCCCTCACTGATCACGTGTACAGTTTCTCTCTATTGTGAATGATCATGTGTTTCTTAAGACTTGCTGAGTGTGTGAAACTCATCCCGCACTGATCACAAGTGAACGGTTTCTCTCCAGTGTGGATCCCCTCATGTGTTTTCGGGTCTTCTGACATACTGAATATCTTGTCACAGTGTGAACACTTGTACAGCTTCTCTCCAGTATGAACTCTCATGTGAACATCAAGATTATATTTGGATGTCAAATTCTTTCCACACTGAGTGCAGGCTCTTCTTTTCTTTAAATCATTCTGTTTGCTTTGACAGCAACTCAAAGGGTTTTCTCCGGTTTTGAAGTGATTTTTTCCCTCAACTTCACTCAATTCTTCATTGTCCTCATTTTTTTCAATCAACTCTGAAATAAAAGCAAAAACAGTACATTTGTCAGTAACTCATAAATATGTGAAAATACATAAAATTGAACCCTGATGTAACACTGGAAAGTAGACAATTGCTATACAAAATTTAGATACTTTTGATGCACTTTTATAAATACATCTATTACATTTAATATATATATACACATCCCTGAAACTTGACCTTGATTTTCATGTTTGTAATGCCTTGGGGAAAGTGAGAATGCATACACGCACATACATAATGGCAAAGCACATTCCTGAGTTCCGATTTCCTGCCATAAAACCTCGTTATCTCAAGAGACTTTTGAAAGAAGGAGAAACTGGAGGAAAACATCTGGAATACGGGCTAGAACAGGACATCACTCGGTTCTTATAACTCAACCGAAACAGGACGAAACCTCTGCTAATGGAACTTTACGATATCTCTTGACCGCTTAAGCAGTAACTCAATGATGGTATCAAGAACAAAGACTGTTTATGAGAAGATGTCCAATCCAAGAAAGACCAGATGCAGGCCCCAAAGTGACCTTCGAACCTCCCGTTTCTCCCACATTCCACAGCTCGTTTCTGTTCTGGGACAGAACAAAGACTCAAACTCTCCTAAACTTTGTCCCAAAAGAACAAATAATAACCATTGCTGCTAATGAAAGCAATATACTCAAAAAGCAATAGATACAATATATTTTACTATATATATATATATATATATATATATATATATATATATATATATATATATATATATATATATATACTCAAGTGGTATTTTATGAAATGAAATTAAGCTTTCTGTGTTATTGTAACCGATGATATTTTCTTAAATCTGTAACAGAACTTTTCCTGTGTTTAATTCATATGCATGATGTGTTGTTTTCAATCTTTAATTTGAATCCCTTTGTGTGTTTTATCAGAAAAACTATTAACGTGTAGGAAATATGCTCAATTTGGTTTCATTTTAACGGTCATGATAAATGCAATAATTTGGTGTGGATGAAAAATTAACTTTAGCATCATAACGTATGATTAATAACACGTATGGAAATCTGCTAGGATATTTGCTTATTTGACGAAATAACTCAGCAAAGTATTTATGGACGGAAAACTGAGCCGTAAGGAGCGGGGCCCCGCCCTTCAGGAACTGTTCTCATTGGAAGAGCATCGAGTAGGATGGACCCAAATCTCCTGTCTAAAACAGACTCCCCACTTAACCGCTCAAAACAGAAGAAGTCTGCAAAAAGTTCGGCTCGGCGCGGCTTGAAAATCGCGCGCTCCAGAATTGCTCCAAAGGAGTCCTCGCCTTTAACATCTAGGCTGAGTTTTGAACATTGAACCAATACTTAGACCAAAAGCTCTAAGAAACCCTTCAGCTTGCAGCTGCGCAAAAGAACTCTTAACACCTTCAAAGCGTCACCAGCCAGAGCAACCACGAGGGAAGCCCCGGAGTGACGTCACGCAACGACGCACGGAATTCCCCAAATCCAGGAAAGGCAGTGGAACAACAGATCAGGTCATCAACTTAACGCAAGTACAAAACCATCTCTAAAATCTGTTGGAATCGTGGTTGTATCTGATCCTTAAAGAGTTAAGATAATAGTGTCTTCCATTCTGTGATCTGCACGGGTAAAATCGTGTGAAACAGTGCTATATTTTAATCATTCTCAATTGCAACAAGTCATTGCCAGTGTGTATGTATTTTGTGTTTGTGTTATTTAGTTTAGTTCATGTATGTTAGTAAGATAGCAAATAAACTCTTGTTTGATTTATAGAGAAGTGTTCTGTGGTGTAATTTTAAAATCAAGCTTTGCCTAAGATAACGTTACCTATGCTCACAACTGTCATAAAGGTACTTAAATAATTCTGTATTATTATATCGTGGCCACGAAAATAAACAGAATATACTGAAACTTAACGACTTGCTGGACGAGTGTTAAATAAGGTATAAGTTTAATATCAATTGATCATACTAATTTAGAATTTTAAGATTCCCTAAAGCTGAAATTCAAAATAAAGCTTAAAACAAAGAGCTAAATTAAAATTATTACATAATGGTGGAGAATGCAGGCAAAATATTGACTTGAAAATTCATAACCAGAAATACAGATTATGTATTTTGCACTATTTTCTCATAACCGGAAGGAGAAATAGTGCAGATACAGTGTTGTATATTAAAAGAGTTGTTTGTGTGTTTATGGTACTGTATAATTGTGGCAATGCATTTTGAATGAATGAAAAAGCAACTTTAGTTGCTTAGAAGAAATAGACTGCAGTAGATAAATTGTCTTGTAAGACAAAAAGTCGCTGTAAAAGCGCCAAAGAGACAAATGAGCGAATTTCCTCATTTCTCTCTCCTATAGTGTTCCACTCCCGGAAATGCTATGTATCTCCCAGTTTGAAAACATTAACTTAGCTACTTAATGATTTTTCTGCCAACTATTGAATCACTAAAAGAGTGAAATCGGACGCGGCGCTCGGAAGGAGTGGCCAAAACGCGTTCTGGGGAGAATAGATATTTATCTTGATCAAGGAAATTGTGTGATGAAAAATCCACTGTGTGTTTCTGCCTGTCAGATAGACTGACAAATGTTAGGTCCACCGAGGCCTCAATAACGCTGTTGTATTAATTAATCTGTAGATTAATTTATCTCTCTCTGAACGAGTTGAGATTGTTAGTGCTATAAAGATAAGAATCTAAATAGTGCTTTTGTGGTTGTTAGATGCACATCTAGATGCACATCGAGATATGAGGTATTGAGACTGTGTATAACGTTAGCTAACATCCGGGTGTGTCGTCACCATAGTGACAGGGCAACCCAAGGAAGTCAAGTGCGCAAGCGCAGCCTGCGAGCGCCATCTTAAGGCTGGTGTATCAGCATAGCAAGCTAAGCTAACTGAAGCCAATGAGTAGCATATGGGAGCTGAGGCAAAGCCAGTTGCATTGGAAGCATAGCGATTAGCACATAGCTTTTTTTAGCCCGTGGTTCAAATGCGGTGTATGTTGCAGTGTGTTTTTGAAGCGTTTATGTGACTAACATTTCATCTGAACTTAGCTCATGCTAAGAGTGTTCACATCATTTCCTTCTCTCTTTTGCATTTAATTATGCATTTCCCTCTCTTCCCTTTTAAAAGAACTTTGACAAATGCAGATTTAAATAAACCGTTAATGTGCAGGCCAGCTGATTTTCATAGGAAGTGAGATCAGCTATTTCACAGGTTTTAATAAGCATTTGAGTTCAGGTTGTTTTGTTTTATTTTATATTTAACAGGTATTAGTTGCTTTGATAGGAAGATAATTGATTTAATTATAATTGCGCTCATGATTTTCTAAATCTAATTGGATGAATGGCTATGAAATATTTGAAATTGATACTTTAATTCCATAACTAATCCCAGATGTGAAATTAAATTCATTTCATTAAAATAATTTCAGTTCCTGATTCCACATAGACTGATTGAGATAATTATGTGTGCTCTGATAATTTAACAATAACATTAAGATCTTAATTATTAACTATCGATGTGTTTGATCGTCTGGCCTGGGGAAAATTTAAAATTTTCCTTTATAATTGAGACGGTACGGATTAATTTGTTCTAATGATTTGAATAACAAAAGGAATTGGTCAGGTTTAGGAATAAAAAATTAGGGATGTGGAATTTGTAATTTAATTTCATAATTACGAATTTGAAAATTCTAATTCAATTTAATAATTAATTACAGTTCCTGTTTCCATATGGCAACACTATTGGCTGATCAATGAAATGTAATCGCCTGTAATGTTAATGAACATCATTAAGATTTTAATCCATGACTGCCAATAATACTCATTAGAGCTTGTAGTACCCTGCTTCAATACTTATGGGCTATTATAATCACAGGGGTTTCTTCTAACATTAATGACAAACATCGTTAAGTTAGATCTTTAACTATCAATCATTGCTCTGAAATTTTAATTCCAGCATTGGCTAATAAGGGTTTAATACGCTAATAAGGCTACCTCAAGGATGCCTTAGTGATTAAGTTAATCCTAATCAAGTCTATCAAATTTAAATAACATAATAAAATTTGAATTAGAAACTACCATTTCTAATTTGAAATTCTAATTTCAGTTGCAATTAAGTTTTGGTTCCAACCTGTTTGGTCTCTCCCCGGCCATTATTTAATTAACTCAGCAAAACTTTCTATAGGTTTTTCCTTTTTCTTGGGCCTAATAGGAGATAGGGCTCTCCCTAGTGAGTGGTTAGTGAAGTGAAATTGCCTCCAGTGTGAGTTACAGCAAGCGGAGTCACCCGTTCCAACTGGACCTGGTGCAGGCTGGAGGGGAAATCCGAAATACTTCCGTCCTAGTGTTGCCAAGTGACGGTCCGCAGCAGGCTAGCAATCGGGTATCGGAGGAGGAGTCTCTGGTTGACTGGGCGAAGGTGCGGATATATCACCCCGGCTAAACTATTGACAAAGTACGTCGAACTTCGGGTTCACGCTGACGGATAGATACCGGGACCTAGCCCCGCACCTCCTCAGGCCAGCAGTCATTGACGTGCCTCACCCGAGTCCCAGCCGGGTTGTGCCAAAAGCCACAGCTGTCTGAGAGGCTCATGGCAATACGGTGGGGGCGGAGTGTTCGGCAGGACCCTTACAGGAGCTCACCTGGTGCGCTCGGGCGGTGGGCCTTGCTACTGAATGCCACTGGAGCAATTTACATTCCTCACAAAGCCTAGAATATAAAACTTTCTAATTAGGAAAACCCTTCTAAGTAGCAAACCTCCAAAAGAAAATGTAAGGTTTTCTTAACACTTAGGCCAGTGTGTTTATCCTACTAAAATTAGCAAAGCAAACACCTAGGTGCATCGATTCAACAGCGCCTCCGCGCTGCCACCTTTATTACTAATCCTGACATTGGAAAAAAAAAAATCCTACTCTCCTTTCTCTCTTTTCTTAAACTGCTGCTGTCTTCTAATTTGACTACTGCTACTGTTTCTGAGATTTTTGCCTGTGGTAAGATCACGAGTGGAGGACTTTAGCAATCGAAACAGGTTTTGTGGAACTTGAGAACATGTCAAAATTGTTTTCCATTTACCTTCCTCTTTTGTGAAATCCTACCCCGCCAGGTTAAAGTAGGTCAGCAGAAGAAAGGCGCCGGAAAATTTCATGAATACTCTAATTAGCTTGTGGTGTCAATTTTGTCATTTAACGGGACCAGTGCTGTCATTGTTATTGTTTTCCTCCACCCCGGAGAAAACTAATCGCAATCACAGACTTACAAAAAAAAAAAAAATCCCATTTACAAATCCTCTGATTAGAAGCAACCTTCTTCTTTTCTTTACCTGTTCTATAGCTGTGCTACCTGTGTGCGTGTGTGTGCTCAATTTCCCCCCCCCACAGAGGCTACAAATTAGAAGCACGCCCCCAGAGGATCACAGTCACAGAGAACCACACCCACCTGTTTCACACAGTCAACACTAGTACACATTCTATATTGCACATCTACACCCCTTGTTTGTTAATTTGTTCTGTTTTGGTTTGTTTTGTTTTTCTCCTCAAGGTCTGTGTCAGTCGCGGTTCGAGATCTCACTCACCACACCCAAACATGTCTCACACAACAGGACATGTCGATCACTGGGAGGATCTGGAAACATGGCTAAGTGTAGCAACAGACAGCCTCCTTCCCAAGGCTGCCGAAACACTAAAACATCAGACACAAGACCAGCTGGATGACAACATAACAAGCCTCATGGCACAAGACCCAAGTCACAGCTACAATCACAAAGAATTAGCCAAGATCACCAGCTCCTTAAGCCATACACTCATCGCCACCCTCAAGTCGAGCGACAAGCACGCTTCACAACGCCAGCAGGAGCCGACACGCGCACAACGACGCATAGAACAGCTGGAACTTGAAGCTCAGGAACAACGGGAAGGATCAGATGAGGCGGAACAAGGCGCCGAGGAGGAGATCAACCGGCTAAATGAAACTCTAGCAGCTACTAGCCAAGAATTGGAACAAGTCAAGGCAGACTACGATGATCGGTCCGAAAAGCTACAGTATGCGGAACAGCTTCTGGATAAAGCAAAGGCTGACTTCAGAGGTAAAAACGGCAGAATCAAAGCCCTTGAAGCTCACCTGGATGAGTCACGAAACGAGGTTAGTCATCTAACACAACAGCTTGACTATGTCAAAGAAGAATCTGACAGTTTCCAAGAGGAACTCAAGCACGTTTACGAACTGTGCCGTAAGCCATCAAGGACACGATGCGCACCGACCTCACCCCTGCCGAGCAGGACCGGGTCACCTGTTCCTGGACTGACACGTGAGAAAAAGATGAAGGGGGTGGTGTCAAAACATTCACCAACTCACTCTAGAGAACTTTACCTCACTTTACCTCAGCCAAAAGAATCTGCTGCAGCCAGATCGTCGCACGGCTTAGACCTAAAAGACCTCGACAAGCTCGCCAGGAACATTGGCAAATTCACCCCGAGCATGCCAAATAGCCCAAATGTCCAAGCATATCTCCAAGATATCGATTTCCATCTGGAAATGCGACCTAACGTTATGGACAAAGATAGACTATATTTACTTCGAACGACATCCAGTTCTGAAGTTCGCAGCTTCCAGGAAAGGCAGCCTGCTCACACAAAGAATGATTACCAACTGCTCCGAGAAGCCCTCATTAAAGAGTTCTCCGACCCTGAGTCCGAACAAGGCCTCATGGCTGCTCTGGAGACGAGACAAGGACGTCACGAACCTCCTCAAGCCTACTACAGCCGACTCAGACGGGCATACTTTGGAACTCGCAACGAACCTGACATGGAGGATGAACTGAACTTTAAAACTCTCTTCCTACGAAACCTTCATTCCGGTGTAAGCCACCATCTTGGCGTTCTCGCATGTCCACGGACAATGAATGCTCAGCAGTTGCGAGACTTGGCGCAGAAAGCCTACGGCAAACAAAAGATGGCCTCAGAAAAAAGTGCCAGAACCCCAGCCGTTCTTGACTTCAACACTCAAAGTCAAGGGCTGGCGCTAGAGGGCGCCCAACGCCAAGACAATGCCAAGCCGCCACCCAGAGAGTGGAATGCATCCTCGTCCAACAAAGAACGAGACTCCCACGCTGGTACCCGATCTAAACAGAGGTACGAACGCTGGGATGGACCTCATGGACGTCAACGCTCACCTGGACGGCACTGGGAAAAGACATGGGACCAGTCAAGGCCTCACGAAAGTCATTGGGAGAGATCGTGGAACCAGCCAAGCTCATTTGGAAACTCAAGAGGGAAAAACTCATGGGAATCCAACGGAAACTCTGACCGAGCTCAAACTGAACCCACACAGGAACAAAAGACACCACCGTGTTTCGACTCACAAGAACTGATGAAAATGATGATGAAAGAATTCTTCCAATGGAAAGAGGAAGATCGGAAATGGGAAAAGAAATAGAAACCAGATTCAGCCTGACTAGCGGCCGGACGAGATGGCAGCAACCAGTTGACAACCAGCCACGGAGAACAGCACTCCTTCACCTCACTCTCAGAGAACCGTACTCACACTAACTTCAGATGGACACGAAACCCCACCTGAAAACCCAGCAACAGAGTTAGACACTAACTCAACACCTAATGCTCCGAATTACAGCAGGGTCCAACAAACACCTGCTGACGAAACCCCTCAAGTTCCTGAAAGTGCTGTCTTGGTCATCTGCCACTCCTCCGAAGAACACCACATCAGCCCTGATATTCTAACTATTTCCTCCCAAACTCCAGTCCCTCAACTTCTAGGCGATCTCATTGAGAAAGGTATAGCCAGAAAATTCTACCTCTCCATCATCATCGAACGACACATCAGAGTCGAAGCCCTCCTCGATACGGGAGCCGACATTACTCTAATGTCTACCGAACTCCTAGAGGAAATCCAAGAAAGATCAAAGAGGACTAACAGAACCTTCAAACTCCAAAGGTGTGAACTAAACCTCCAAGCATACTCCCACACGGGGCTACAACTAAAACATGTGGCCCCAATTCACCTAACGGTGGGATCGATGGACCTCGTCCATTCCGTATACGTTTCACCACTTAAAACGTATCCACTCCTCATTGGGAACGATCTGCTTAATCGCTTCGAACCTCTAATAGACTTCAAGCACCTAAAGATGTGGACACAAGTCCGCAAACCTCTGCCTTGCCAGGCGTTAGACTCCAACGAGTCGCAGTGTCAAGTCACCGACAACGCCCCTAAGTCACTGATCAACGATGCAGTAGCAAAGCCAGGATCTGGACCAAGCACAAACAGCAAGGACAAGGACCCTCTCCTCTGCTCACTGCAGGAGCCTGAATCAAACGCAGGCCCCTGCGAATCATGACAGCAATAGATGTCCAAGGCACATCAGTGTCCGACACGGCACTAGCTCTGTGGGCAGAGAACTCAGCCATCAGCCTGAAGCTATTCAAAACATTGAAGCAAAGACATCAGTGTCTACCACATGTCGCTAAGCTTCCCTCTCAGTCCCTGGTCGACAACTATGGCCACCTCCAAGATCATCTGCGCTCTAGACATACGATGGAACAACAGACATCTGAGTCACTACTTCCTCGTTGTCCCAGACCTGCCGCATGACATCTACATTGGAGCGGATATCCTGGTCCGGTTCAATGCTTGCATTGACACCGTAAACGACATCATACGGGCTCCCCTGTCACACCAACTGACAACGTCAGTCAACCTCAAGAACCTCCAATCCGGTCAAACCATGCCAGACGCATGAGCTATGATCATGGAGCAAGAAGCCACAATACCTGCCTACAGCAAGAGTGTCAGCGTCCGCCTCAACATGCGACCTGGCCAAGCTCTCAACAGTAACCTAGGCTTCTTCCAACCTTCCAGGACCTGCCTAAAACTCGGACTGACTCTGGAAGCCACACCTCTCATTGAAGTGTCATCTCGTGCTGTGTATGTGTTGTTCAACAACTGTACGGCCGAAGACATCCACGTTCCCAAAGCCAATCACCTGGGATGGCTCATCAGCCAAGCGTTCCATGACTTTGAACTGATAGTACCTGTCATAGGCCCTATACCCACACAGCTAATGTCAGACGAATACGACAACACAGTAACATTCACAAAACCCCATGAAATCATTGCAATCACGTCCATTCTGCCGGTGTCCAGAGACAGCGTCTGCCGGTCAGAATTAACAGATGACACTCACCTCGCTGTCTACGCTGTCTCAACACAGCCTGCGACAGAACCACCTACACAGGTGACCATCGGGACCCAAAGCCCCTCCAATGACCTCACTGCAGAAGAACCCTATGGCGGGTTCAACGCACAAGTTCAACAGATCCTGAGTGAGGCGGATGCTCTCCACAATGAAGCGGATCGCCAAGGACTCAAAGAGGTTCTGCACAAGTACAAGAACTCCTTCGCAAAGGATTCCCTAGATTGTGGACTGACCAACATCCACACTGTGCGCATCCCGACAAACCCAAATGCGCCACCCATGTTTGTGCGACAGTACAAGATTCCAATAGCGTCATATGAGCCAGTGCAAGAGATTGTTGACTCCATGCTGGAAAAGGGGGTCATCCGGCCCTGTAACAGCACATACTCTGCCCCGATATGGCCAGTCCTAAAACCCAACGGAAAGTGGCGGCCCACCATCGACTATCGCAAGTTGAATCAGCAAGTACCATTGTCACGATGGCCTATGACCCAATTGGACCAAGAAATTCCAAAGATCAAAGGCTCGACGATCCTGTCCACACTGGACGTCGCCTCCGGGTTCTGGACAATCCCTGTCCACCCCGATGACCAACACAAGCTGGCATTCACATTTGGCAATCGACAGTACACCTTCACACGGTGCCCCTTCGGCTATGCCAACTCACCAGCATAATTCAACATCTTCCTGAACAAAGCATGCCCTGACGCCAGAGCCAGAGGCAACCTTGTCTATGTAGATGACGTTTTGATGAAAAGCTCAAGTGTGGAAGACCACCTCAAAGAGATCAATCACGTCCTAAACCAGCTGACAATGGCAGGAGCCAAGATCGCCCTTCACAAAGGACAGTGGTGCAAAACCAAGGTGAACTATGTCGGACTGCTTGTTGGAAGAAATGGCATCGAGCCACAGTCTAACCGCACCCAAGCAATCCAAAACACAAAGACGCCGACTAACATCTCTGGGCTGCGAAGCTTTCTGGGAGTGTGCAATTATTCACGACAGTTCATCGAGAACTACGCTGACATCACACGACCACTAACTTCCCTCCTGAAAAAGGATGAACCCTTCGTTTGGACAGAAACACAGGACACAGCAATGGGCCAGCTCAAACAGCGCCTGTGCTCTGCTCTGCTCCGTGCCTTGCCTACCCAGACCCAGGAAAATAATTCTATCTGGACGCTGGATTCTCCAATCATTGCCTCAGCGCAGGTCTATACCAGCTCCATGACAAAGACAAACGAGTGGTCGCTTATGCCAGCAAAACGCTGCTTCCCCCAGAATGCAAGTACTCAAACTGCGAAAAGGCTTTGCTTTGCACTGTGTGGGCTATCCAGCGTTTCTCTAATTACATCGGTGCACAGAAAGTCATCATCGAGACTTGTCATCAGCCGGTCACCTTCCTAAACAGTCAACGCATCAGAGATGGCGTGGTGACCAACACACGCAAAGCTACCTGGCTAATGACAATCCAAGGACGGGACGTCAAGGCAAGATATGCCCAAAACTACAAATCCTCACTTGGAAACGGGCTAGCGGCCTGCCAAAACTGTTCAACGGACACGCTGCATACTCCAGCGGAACCTAAAGAACCGCCACAACCCCAACTAACGAATCACAGGTACTTCGAGGAGAATGTGTGTGAAGGAATGCCCACAGCATATGTCGATGGCTGCTCCTACAACCACAAGGGCAACTTACAAGCTGGAGCGGGGGTGGTCTGGCTCAACAACGACCCTTGTCCACCCCGACAATTCAACTTAGGCCCTCGCTCATCGCAATATGCTGAAATAGCAGCCATCCTCATTACACTACAAGTGGCTGCATCCCACAACATCAAAGAACTCCTCATCTGCACCGATTCGAACTACGCCCGTCTAAGCTTCACATGCCATTTAGCTGGATGGAAACAGAATGGATTCAAGACAGTTAACAACAAGCCTGTCAAACACCAGGAACTCTTCCAAGCAGGCGATGCCATTGTCACTGAACATGACATTATCGTATATTGGAAAAATGTTCGAGGTCATTCACGTCAACCAGGACAGGACAAAGACTTCAATGACCAAACCGATGCCCTCGACAAAGCAGGTGCATCACACGGAGAGTCCTGGATATTTCAAGCCCTCCCTCCCAACCAACCCTTCAGTAGCGGCCATTACCCGCCGCCAACACGCCACTGGCGTACAAACCCCCACCTCCTCCCACATTGCCATTTCACCTCAGTTCGCTGCTACCGATCTCCTCACACTCCAACATGCGGATCAAACACTGCGAACTATGGCAACTCACATTCCCGACCCCCTAACTCATCCTATTTCCACTTCCGATCTAGCAACCTCATCCGAGCTCCGCACGCTCCACTCAATCAAGCACATGCTGCATCTGAGAGACGGTGTTCTCACGTATGTCCCTGAGCCCCTAACTATGCCAAAGCTCGTAGTCCCTCACGGCCAAAGGGGGATGATGCTGACACACACCCACGATGCACCATGCGCAGAACACCACGGTGCCAAGGCCACCTATGAAACACTCAAGCAAGTAGCATACTGGCCTGGCATGCAGCAAGACGTAACGGAATACGTGAAAGGATGCCTGGTGTGTTGCCAGTTTCAACTGGCAAACCCAAACCACCGAGCCCCACTGCAAAGGAAAGGAGTGACTTTCCCATGGTCGGACCTCCAAATAGACTGGGTAGGACCCCTGCCACGGTCAACGCGAGGTAACAAATACTTCCTCACCGTGGTTTGCGAATTCACGAAGTGGATAGAGTGCCTCCCAGCTCCCAATGATACAGCAGAAACGACAGCCTGCCTGTTAATGAACCACATCTTTTCAAGATTTGGACTGCCTTTAAGGGTCGACTCTGACCGCGGAACCCACTTCACCGCCGACATCATGCAGGAAGTGTGGAAACTCCTGGGTGTACAGACCAAGCTCCATATAAGCCACCACCCAATTTCCTCAGGTCAAGTTGAACGGGCCAATAAAACAGTGGTCAGCATGTTGAAGAAGTATGTGTCCGCCAATCAAAAGGATTGGGATATTAAACTTCTGCTGGTACTGATGGCTGCTCGAGCCAACCCTCACCAGTCTACCGGCGTAACCCCGTTCACATTGATGACAGGGAGAAACATGACGCTACCGCCACACCTGCTGTACCAACCTGGTGACCTGAACCTTGTCACCGCCTATACCACTCACCAATACCTGGAAGAGTTGCATCAGCACCTGAGAATGACTTTCGCCTTCGCGCAACAGCAACTACAACGAAGCGCGGAAGGTCGTAAAGCCTACTACGACCAAAAGGCCTCTCACCATGAGTTCAATGTCGGAGACAAAGTGTGGTACTACAGCTTTGCCCAACCAAAGCAGAACACTCCCCATCGCCTGTCAAAGAAGTTCCTACCTCATTGGACAGGACCCCACGAGATTGTAGACAAGCTCTCACCCGTCGCCTACCGAATCAAAATCAGACAAGGGCGCAGCGAGCCAGTCCTTCGATGGGTCCATCGAAACCAGATAAAGAGGCATCAGAGCTCCAGCCGACCGGGAAAGGGGGAAGATCAAACCACCTGACACAGACCGACAATCATGCGCTCTACACCACACTAACATAATTTCTGTTGTTTAGGAAAACATTTAGCGACCTTGTTGAAGCACAACACTTACACTCTCTCCTCAGCTGCACTGCTAGAGTCAACCTCTAGTAGAGCGGAGTTACTTCACACATGTGACACTCGTTTGCTGCCTTACCTCATTCAGTGTCCCTGTGCCTCCGTTTTTTGTTGTTGTTTTTTTCTTCTCGTTTTGTTGTTTCCTTTCACCTGTCTCTCTCTTTGTGTTTTTCCTTCTTCCTCTCACTATACTTTCCTCTCCCCTCTAGTCCCCTCATCAGGGAACCCCCTTTACCAATTATTTAAATCCAGGTCCCGAAAGTGAGATTGACTCCCTTCAGTAAACTCGTTGTGAGAACCGTTGTCAACCGACCGAGGCGACCCGCCGAATCATGACCGACATGCTACGTGAAGTAAGTTCCTCGATTGATAACTTAGCCATGGGTAGGATCCCACACTACTTGTTACCTCTTAGCCTTGTCCAAGACATCATAACTTCGGCCACCGCGGGCCCTGCTAGTCCCATCCAAACCCATCTCGCCTTTTCCCTGGGTAGCGCTATTCCCTTGTACGTAGACGCAGAAGCAGGCGACTTGGCCTTTCTCCTCAGTTTGCCCATTATCGACTCTAATAACATTTACCGGCTCAAAGACATTGTGAATTTGGGATTTTGGCAAGGGAAAGCCTATGTCAAAATCCACACTCCTGAAGTCGTTGCGTATCACGATAACAACGAGCAGTTGTACTTGGCCCCAAACCTAAAGATGTGTACACTCACTAAGGACATTCACTTCCTCTGCCCAAGTAAACCCTTCATCCGCGATAATACTGAGGGCATCTGCGGCCTAGAATCCATTAGACCCGACACTAGCTGCCCCGCCGAAGCGACACCACCTTCTCACGTTGAGGTAACGCAAGCCGAAATCATCGGGAACCGATGGCTGGTCAACACCCCAGCACGAACAGCTACCCTCACATACGATCAACACAACACAGCCACACGCATTATCCTGCCCAACCAAACTTTATGGATCACTGTCCCTAAGGGCTCGATCCTCCATATTGACGAGTTAGCATTGTATCACCTTACCGACGACGAGTATCAGGCTGAAATCGAAATCTCACCCTTCTTCAAACAGCACTCCTTCGTCCTCGATCCAGAATTGGAAGAAAGGATCAAGGAGGAAGGAACGCAACTCATTGATTTGACTCCTGTTGATACAGCTTTAGAAGTTATCGCTCGCCTTCCGCCCGCTGGCACGCCAATTATTCGGTCTTGGTCTGCCGCTGACACAGCGCTTTGCATCTCTACTATTGTAGGGTACATTGTGACATTGACACTGGCCTTCCTCCTACACAAGCGAGTGAACGCCGTTCAAGAGTCTTTCAACAAATGCACGTCAGGCGTCCCGCGCATTTTCCGACGTGATAAAACCGACCAAGAACCCGAACCTGAGAACTCAATCAACCTGCTTGAGATCACGCCTATACCGCCTCGTCGAACCCTTGACAATTAAACCAATCAAAATGACCCAATTACAAATGATCCTAAAGAATGCACCCCTACATCTTCTCAAGTTCCTAACCTGTTCTTTCCCAAATTACCCTGCAGTCAGTGATGGAGATGTTGTTTGTGTCTTGTGTGTGCCTGTTCTCCCTGCTTCTTGTTCCAGTGCCCGTCGACGTTCGCAATGGGAACCTCACCGAGCAAAAGGGGGATGTGTAATGCCTTGGGGAAAGCGAGAATGCATACACACACATACATAATGGCAAAGCACATTCCTGAGTTCCGATTTCCTGCCATAAAAACCTCCTTATCTCAAGAGACTTTTTAAAGGAGAAACTGGAGGAGAACATCTGGAATATGGGTTAAAACAGGACGTCACTTGGTTCTTATCACTTAACCATAACTCGACCGAAACAGGACGAAACCTCTGCTAATGGCCCAGCGACAAACTTTATGGATCCCCTGATCATTTAAAGCAATAATTCAATGATTTTTTATCAACAAGAAAAGACAGTTTACAAGAAGATATCCAAGCTGAGAAAATCACCAGACACAGGCCTCAGAGTGACTTTTTGACCTTGCCCCTCCTGCATTCCAAAGAGAATGCGCGCTGTGCCTCTCCTTCAAAAGAACAAAGACTAAAACATTCTATAAAGTGTTCCAAAGGAACAAATAATAATCATTGTTGCTATTAGAAGCAATATATATATATATATATATATATATTATAGATACAGACAATAAATATATATTGCTGGTTGTAGTTTAGGTCAATTATAAGCTTGCTCTGTCATTGGAATCTATGGTATGATGTAATCTTTTGAACTATATTTTTCTACTCTACAGGAGTACTAGACTTATAACATCATATGCATGATGTGTTGTTTTCAATCTTTAATTTGAATCCCTTTGTGTGTTTTATCAAAAAAACTATTAACGTGTAGGAAATATGCTGAATTTGGTTTCATTTTAACGGTCATGATAAATGCAATAATTTGGTGTGGATGAAAAATTAACTTTAGCATCATAACGTATGATTATAACACGTATGGAAATCTGCCAGGATATTTGCTTATTTGACGAAATAACTCAGCAAAGTATTTACGGATGGAAAACTAAGCCATAAGGGGCGTGGCTCCGCCATTCAGGAACTGTTTTCATTGGAAGAGCATCGAGCGGGATGGACCGAAATCTCCCGGCTAAAACAGACTCACAGCTTAGCTCAAGGTCTCTGCAAAAAAAGTTCGTCTCAGAGCTGCTTGAACATCGCGAGCTCCAAAATTGCTCCAAAGGAGCTCTCAGCCTTTAAACATCTAGGCTGAGTCGTGAACATTGAACCAATACTTAGACAAAAACTCTAAGAAACCCTTCAAAGCTTGCAGCTGCGCAAAAGAACTCTTAACACCTTCAAGGCATACCACTCTGGCGTCACCAGGAAGAACAGCCAGAGCACCCACGAGGGAAGCCCAGGAGTGACATCACGTAACGACGCATGGAATTCCCCAAATCCAGGAAAGGAAACGAACAACAGATCAGCTCATATCAACTTAACGCAAGTACAAACCATCTCTAAAAGCTCTGTTGGAATCGTGGTTGCGTTTATCTTTAGAAATTAAGATAATAGAGTTTTCCTCTCTGTGATCTGCACCGGTAAAATCGTGTGAAACAGTGCTATATTTTAATCATTCTCAATTGCAACAAGTCATTGCCTGTGTGTATGTATTTTGTTTTGTGTTATTTAGCTTAGTTCATGTATGTCAGTAATATAGCAAATAAACTCTTGTTTGATTTATAGAGGTGTTCTGTGTTCTTGTCACAATCCAGGCCATGAACTTCTGGTCATTCACCACTAGAGGTCACTCACCCATCACATGGACTTTCACACCACACAGTCAGTTACAGATCACTCAAGGACTGCATTTCCCATCATCCACTGCACCAACACAGCTGTTTGCACTGATCACGCACACACCTGAGAACAATCTCACATCACCATCACCCAATCACACACACTATATAAACTCTGGACTTTCTCTTACACTCTGCCGAGTATTGTTAGTCTGTCTACATACAAAGCGTTTCCTGTTACCTAGTTTGATTACCCGTGTTTGATTCTGCCCGTGTTTCTGGATATTCCCTCTGCTTTGCCCTTTGGACTCTGATTATACCTCGTTCCCTTGGATTATCTCTCTGGATACTGTACGCTGATCGTCGACCCACGCTTGCTTAACGGACTGCTCTTTGTTTTGCCCCTGCCATACCTGTTTGCCGTGTACTGACCCTGCCTGTGTTTCGACCATGTTTAATAATAAAGCCTTGCAAATGGATCCTCTCGTCTCACGTCTCGTCAACCCCATAACAGTTCTGTTGTGTAATTTTCAAATTAATCTTTGCCTAAGATCACGTTACCTATGCTCATAACTGTCATAAAGGTACTTAAATAATTCTGTATTATATCGTGGCCACGAAAATAAACAGAATTTCTCAGAATATACTGAAACTTAACAACTCGCTGGACGAGTGTTAAATAAGGTATAAGTTGGACGTTTTGATTAATATCAATTGATCATACGAATTTAGAATTTTAAGATTCCCTAAAGCTGAAATTCAAAATAAAGCTTAAAACAAAGAACTAAAATTAAATAAATTATTACAGAGCTTACAGCTCATGAAAGTCAAAAATCAGTATCTCAAAATATTAGAATATTTACATTCGAGTTTCAATAAATGACCATCCATACAGTATAAATTCTGGGTATCTCTTGTTCTTTGAAACCACAATAATGGAGAAGACTACTGACTTGGCAATGATCAAGACGACGAACATTGACACCCTCCACAAAGAGGGTAAGTCACAGAGGGTCATTACTGAAAGGTGTGGCTGTTTACAGAGTGCTGTATCAAAGCATATTAAATGAAAAGTTGACTGGAAGGAAGAATTTGGGTAGGAAAAGGTGCACAAGCAACAGGGATGACCGCAAGCTTGAGAATACAGTCAAGCAAAGCAGATTCAAACACTTGGGAGAGCTTCACAAGGAGTGGACTGAAGCTGGAGTCAGTGCATCAAGAGTCACCACGCTCAGACGTCTTCAGGAAAAGGGCTACCAAGCCACTTCTGAACCAGAGACAACGTCAGAAGCATCTTACCTGGGCTGTGGAGAAAAAAGAACTGGACTGTTGCTCAGTGGTCCAAAGTCCTCTTTACAGATGAAATCATCACAATTAAAAGAACCAAAGACTTAAACTACTTCAGTCTGTGTGCATTGAATTTATTTAATACACAAGTTTCACAATTTGAAGAAAGTGCTGATACTCCCCCACCTCTCCGTTAACTCTTTAGAAGCTTTGGTTAAAAAGGCTTTTCCAGGTGCTGTTTCAAAGCTAAGGGACTGCTGCACAGACCTCTGTAGCCCTTTTGCAAGTTGAGGAAAGCATGATAGTGTTGCATACTCTTGTCCACTAAGAAACTCAGTGGCACATTGAAAAGGCTGCAGGCCCTGGGTCAGCTCTTCAAGCAGTGACCACTGATCAGGCTTCAAATCAAAGTAATGTTTGCCCCTTGGTGTCAATTCAGGATCAGAAAGTGTGGCCGTAATGGGCCAGCGCTGCTCCAGCAGCCTCTCCAGCATGAAGAAGGTGCTATTCCATCGGGTACTAACGTCTTGTATGAGCTTATGCTCTGGTGTGTTCATCTGGTGCTGCTTTTCTTTCAGCTTAGTATTGGCTAGCTCACTTCTTTTAAAATGTTCCACCAGAGTCCTTGCAGCTCCCAAAGCTTTGCTGATGCTGGTGTCTTTCAGAGAACTGTTGACAATAAGTTGAAGTGTATGTCCAGTACAGCGGACAGAGACCCAATTATGTTTCTCTGCCAGCAATTTCATTGCAGCCACAATATTTGATCCATTATCATGAACGACTGCTTTGATGTTGTCTATGGAAATGTTGAATTTTGCGACAACCTCTTCCAGCCATGTTGCTATATTGGCACCAGTATGTCATTCATCAAGAGGCATTGAAAAAACAGAGGTGTTACTTATCGGACCTAAAACCTCCACAAGTAATAACCTAGAACATTGTCTAACACTTGATGGCTGCTCTGTTAATTCTTCGTCATCAGTCAGGAACCTAGGTGTGCTATTTAATAGTAATCTCTCCTTTGACAGCCACGTTTCTAGCATTTGTAGAACTGCATTTTTTCATCTTAAAAATATATCTAAACTGAGACCTATGCTCTCAATGTCAAATGCAGAAATATTAATTCATGCGTTTATGACCTCAAGGTTAGATTATTGTAATGCTTTATTGGGTG
Organism: Schizothorax lantsangensis; assembly: GCA_027422415.1. Taxonomy (NCBI): domain Eukaryota; kingdom Metazoa; phylum Chordata; class Actinopteri; order Cypriniformes; family Cyprinidae; genus Schizothorax; species Schizothorax lantsangensis. The sequence continues at coordinate 59,101 of JAPDDO010000175.1, read as the reverse complement.
GTTGTTCTGCACGCATAATAAACAAATTACAGATGGTTCAAAATGCAGCAGCTAGAGTTCTTACTAGAACCAGGAAGTATGAGCACATTAGCCCGGTTCTGTCAACACTGCACTGGCTCCCTACTAAACATCGTATAGATTTTAAAATCTTGTTAATTACTTATAAAGCCCTGAATGGTTTAGCTCCTCAGTACTTGAGCGAGCTCTTATCGCATTATAGTCCTTCACGTCTGCTGCGTTCTCAAAACTCTGGCCATTTGATAATACCTAGAATATCAAAATCAACTGCGGGCGGCAGATCTTTTTCCTATTTAGCTCCCAAACTCTGGAACAATCTACCAAACACTGTTCGGGAGGCAGACACAATCTGTCAGTTTAAATCTAGATTAAAGACCCATCTCTTTAACCTGGCGTACACATAACACACTAATACACTTCTATTATTCAAATCCGTTAAAGGATTGTTAGGCTGCATTAATTAGATCAACCGGAACCGGGAACACTCCCCATAACACATGATGTACTTGTTACATCATAAAAATATTGACATCTATGCTAATATTAGTCTGTTTCTTTCTTATTCTGTTTCTCAGTCCGTGTCTGGATCAGATGGTGGATTGGCGCCGGGAGATGATGTCTGCGGCCCAGATTGTCGGCGGAGGCCAGACCCCTGGATGAGCCCCGGGGACATAATCCCAGTGAAGACCTCGACTTAAAATACAATAAAACTAAAAATAAAACAAATAACTAAAAATATAATAAAATACCTAACTACATAATACTATTATTGTTAGAAATTGCAACAATATTACAATAGAAATATAAAACATTTAAAGTCTTAATTAAAACAATAAATAAACAATAATATCCTGGCCAGAGGAGAACTGGCCCCCCGACTGAGCCTGGTTTCTCCCAAGGTTTTTTTCTCCATTCTGTCTCAGAGGGAGTTTTGGTTCCTTGCCGCTGTCACCTCTGGCTTGCTCAGTTGGGGACACTTAATTTCTAGCGATTATCGTCAATTGGATTTCACAGATACTATTTAAACTATACTGAGCTAGACAATGACATCTCTGAATTCAATAATGAAATGCCTTTAACTGAAAATTGAGTGTTTAATCTTATTATTATACATTACTGACACTCTATCCTCCAACTTGATACTGTTAAGTGCTTTGACACAATCTGTATTGTTAAAAGCGCTATATAAATAAAGGTGACTTGACTTGACTTGACTTGACTTGTTGCAAGTGTGAGAGTCTTCATTTTCCAGTCCTCCGTGATAAAGTGACATGTGACACCAAGATGCTTCTGTTGCAAGGCTAGTCCAAATGTCAGCTGTCAGTGCAATGAAACTTCTTCCTTCCTGAATAGTTTCCTTAACCTTTAAAAGATATCAGAAGATTTTAGTAGAAAATTTTATTTTAAGATTCTCAATTTTAACTCTTTTAGTGGTTAATTTGTAGTTTAGTCATCTTTACTGTGTGTTTAGTTAAAAATCTAGATTGGGTAACACTTAACAAGGTTTCATTTGTTAACATTAGCTATTGTATTAATTAACATGAACTAACTGTGAGCAGTACATTTGTAACAGTATTTATTTATTATTGTTATCATAAATAAAAATACAATTCATTGTTTGTTCATGTTAGTACACAATGTATAAATGTTAACAAATGTAGTAGTAAATGTTGAAATTAACCTTAACAAAGATTAATAAATACTGCAGAAGTACAGTTCATTATTCGTTCATGTTAACTAATGAACCTTATTGTAAAGTATTACCATAGATTGTTCCCAAACATGCATTTGCAATTCTACATTAGGTGTATGTTTACCTTTTGACAGGTTTTTTCATATTTTTGTTCCATTAAGCTTGTAATGTAGGTTCTTGATGGGAGGATATATCCAGGGTGGAATGCAGAAACCATTTCCCGAAAGCCTTCTCCATCAACCATGGAGAGAGGTCTCATGTCTTTAACAATCATGTTCAGAATTGACTCTGTAAGAGCAGCGGCTTGCTGAGGAGTACAAGAATTCCTCCTCAAAAGAAAGTCATCAATAGGCCCACTGCTTTTCTTAGAACTGAAACAGAATAAGGGGCATTTACTTCAGGACACATAGAATGGTAAAATATTAATCTGCAAACAATTATTAGAAATATAAAATTATAAAAAATAAAAAACATTACACTACAAATTAAATGACAAGCAGAGAGACATTCTCATAAGTAACTGACATGATATCATTCTTCCTAACATCTCCTTTTGTAAGTTGTCATGAATATGGAACAAAATAAAGGCAAGTGATAAGTCTTCATTTAACGTACCTCTCTTATAATCACTTTCCTCTTATGTAATACCTAATAGTGTTATAATAATCAAAACGGTCCTGACTCCTAAGCTCAATCAAGCTTTATTCTTTGCAAAACAAATAATATTACTGTAATTATATTATTATTGTTGTTATTATCATTACTATTATTATTGCATTCTCTAATAAAAAGATTTACTGCTAGTTAGTTAGCTGTAGATGGAGAACACTCACCTCTCTCCTGCTCTTGCTCCTGCTCTTGCTCCTGCTCCGGGATGTTTCCTCTTTAAATGCTCCAGCATGCAGGTTGTGCTGCCGTGAAAGGCAAGTTCTGCCTTGCATGTATTGCACACAACCGCATTTTTTGTTTGAAGTTTTGTGAAACTTTCCCACACCTTACTTGTTCGAACTCTTTTGCACTCCATCATAATTCGCGCTGTGTGTCCTTCTACTGGAATAGCATTCAGGAGGGCTGCATACACTCTAGCGCTACAGCGCCGTAGCGGTCAAATTGTGATATTGCAGGCCCTTACATTAGGTCACGTGATCAAACGATTACTCGACAACAAGAATATTTGTCGACAATTTTTTATTGTCGACAATGTCGACTAATCGTTTCAGCCCTAGCTGAGATGAGGAAACATTTCCCCGCTTATAATGTGCATTAGCAACACACGCCGTACATCTTCCATTGTAATGACTTGCTCTGAGAAGTGTTTCTAAACCTGTTGTTCAACAAAAGAGTCCATTACAGGTGCATCTCAATAAATTAGAATATCGTGGAAAAGTTCATTTATTTCAGTAATTCAACTCAAATTGTGAAACTCGTGTATTAAATAAATTCAATGCACACAGACTGAAGTAGTTTAAGTCTTTCGTTCTTTTAATTGTGATGATTTAGGCTCACATTTAACACAAACCCACCAATTCACTATCTCAACAAATTAGAATACTTCATAAGACCAATAAAAAAAATTTTTTTAGTGAATTGTTGGCCTTCTGGAAAGTATGTTAACTTACTGTATATGTACTCAATACTTGGTAGGGGCTCCTTTTGCTTTAATTACTGCCTCAATTCGGCGTGGCATGGAGGTGATCAGTTTGTGGCACTGCTGAGGTGGTATGGAAGCCCAGGTTGCTTTGACAGTGGCCTTCAGGTCATCTGCATTATTGGGTCTGGTGTCTCTCATCTTCCTCTTGACAATACCCCATAGATTCTCTATGGGGTTCAGGTCAGGCGAGTTTGCTGACCAATCAAGCACAGTAACACCATGGTCATTGAACCAGCTTTTGGTACCTTTGGCAGTGTGGGCAGGTGCCAAGTCCTGCTGGAAAATGAAATCAGCATCGCCATAAAGCTTGTCAACAGAAGGAAGCATGGAAGTGCTCTAAAATTTCCTGGTAGATGGCTGCGTTGACTGTGGACTCAGAAAACATAGTGGACCAACACCAGCAGATGACATGGCAGCCCAAATCATCACTGACTGTGGAAACTTCACACTGGACTTCAAGCAACATGGATTCTGTGCCTCTCCACTCTTCCTCCAGAATCTGGGACCTTGATTTCCAAATTAAATGCAAAATGTACTTTCATTGAAGTAAATGTTTTTTGACTATGTTGTACATATTTTAGGTTGTGATGGTTTTTTGATTAGTTTTTCATTTGAACATTTGATTGGTTTTAAATGATCACTGTTCAATTAATATTGCATGTATCTGTTAGTAGGGGAGAGTGGGGTAATGTGAGACATCGGGTAATATGAGACACCCCCCGTATCTAGGCAACGGAACACATTTGTGGTAATGTGACCATTATGTTTTCAAGCCCCTCCCATTTCCCCTTGGCCATGAAGGAGTGGACCTCATGGTGCATTGGTAAGCATGTTTTTTTTTGCATGTAAAAGTAAATTTTCTTGCTGTCAACTTAATCAACTGTTGTGCCAAAGCAAATTGATTCAGGTAGAAAAACTTATATCATACATGTTGATGAACTACCAACATATAAAAGCATGTGATTATGCTAGCTGAAGATTATCCTAAATTGCTAAGAGAGATCGTTTTTTTCTAAAATGTGGCGGTGGGGTAAAGTGAGACAAATGCTGTGGGGTAAAGTGAGACTTGAGGCACATTACATATGTTTTATTTTTAATGTCATAAACATTGTAGAAAAGCCATCATGCCAAGGCAATACACCAGGAAGACAACCTGGGGCAAAACACCCCTCGAGGAGATGGAGAGTGCAGCCGCTGAGGTCAAGGAAGGAAAGAAGTCTATAAGAGCAGCTGCAAGGGACAGAAATATTGACAAGTCAAGCCTCCTAAGATTCATAAAGAAAAAAGAGAAAGGGGAAGTAAAATCAGTAGCCTGGGGTGCAGTAGCTGAGGCAAAGAGAATATTCACAGACAAGATGGAGGAGGAGCTTGCCAAACACTTGAAACAACTAGCTGAACAGTTCCATGGCCTTCCTCCAGTTAAGTGCCGTCAACTGGCATTTGAATACGCAGAGAAAAACAATATCCCTGTCCCTGCCAATTGGACAAAGACACAATGTGCAGGTAGGCCAGGGTGTGCAAGAGATCACATTATTCTGTAGGTTAGCTAAGGCCAACTGATCTTGCCACAAAGCTAAATCTTAGCCTATAGCTAATAATTGGGCCTGTCAAAAGATTAATCGCGATTAATCGGTTCCAAAATTAAAGTTTGTGTTTACATAATAATGCACATGTTCCTAAAAGTGATGTGGTGAAGATGTGGTGAAGAAGCTGCCTCAACCTAAAAGGCCTGGAGGAACCACACGGAGATAGCAACTCCTCATCTTTCCCTGTAACCTTCAGGGCTAGAATGTAGAGTAGGCCTAGTTGTAGAGTATGACAGTAGGCTGGTGTTCTAATTCAGGTGGGTCTAAGAGAGTGAGTCCCAGGCTGTTCTAGCTGGTTCTGATTGTCCTTTGCTCTGACACCCAGACACTAGCTGGCTCTAAGGGTCCTGTGTTCTGACCCTCAGACTGGTTCTATCTGTCATTTGAATGTTAATTAAAACATTTTGAATGATATTCTGTTGTATTTGATTTTACTTTTACTTTGAGTTACTTTCAAGTGTTAAGAAAAAAATTGCTTAATTGACCAATCCCCATGATTCTGTTACTAGTCCGACATTAGTTCTGGAATGTGTGGTTGTCAAGCTAGCTGTCAGGATTCTAACTGTTACAAAATGTGTTGTTATGGTAGTTTCAGAGTGGAAATAGTAAGTGGATCAGTTTACCCCCAGCTGGTTCACTTTACCCCCTTGATTTCTCTGGTCTGCCTCAGTTTACCCCTAAGCTGGGGTAAAGTGAGACACGACGACTTTTTAAAAAACACTCATATTTTCACTGACCATCGTCCTGAATACATTCTGATAATTTCCATTGCTAGGAAACATCCTGAATTAATGGGAAATGTGTAAATTTTACTGATATATCATTTTAGCTCGCTTAGAGGGGAGCAAATTTAAAAAATGTCTCACTTTACCCCACTCTCCCCTACTATTGACAGTTATTTGTAATGTAATGTTTTTATATTATGTGCACCTGCCCGGGGACTGCAGATGGAAATTAGCATTTGCTAACTCTGGTACAAAGCATCTTTTCGTAAGATTAATGTTTTTTGTACATTGTCCCTGATAAATAAACTAATAATAATAATAATAATAATCTGGAAAGAAGACTTTGGACCACTGAGTTATTTTTCTCCACAGCCCAGGTAAGACGCTTCTGACGTTGTCTCTGGTTCAGAAGTGGCTTGGTAGCCCTTTTCCTGAAGACGTCTGAGCGTCGTGACTCTTGATGCACCGACTCCAGCTTCAGTCCACTCCTTGTGAAGCTCTCACAAGTGTTTGAATCAGCTTTGCTTGACAGTATTCTCAAGCTTGCAGTCATCCCTGTTGCTTGTGCACCTTTTCCTACCCAAATTCTTCCTTCCAGTCAACTTTGCATTTAATATGCTTTGATACAGCACTCTGTAAAAAGCCACACCTTTCAGTAATGACCTTCTGTGACTTACCCTCTTTGTGGAGGGCATCAATGTTCATCTTCTGGATCATTGCCAACTCAGCAGTCTTCTCCATTATTGTGGTTTCAAAGAACAAGAGATACCCGGAATTTATACTGTAGGGATGGTCATTAATTGAAACTCAAATGTAAATATTCTAATATTTTGAGATACTGATTTTTGACTTTCATGAGCTGTAATGAACTTTTTCACGACATTCTAATTCATTGAGATGCACTTGTATAACTTGTTTTTACGTCACAACATTAGTCAAGTGTTTGAAATATCTTCCTTTTGTGATCTGACGTGGCTTCTGATCACAGAATGAGGCAGAAAAAACGTACTGTAATAAAGGCTATGTCGATTATCAATTGGCTTACAAATATGCCTAATCATTATGAAAATACCTGAGATACTTGAAGTACACACATAAACCATATATTGTTGCAGTCGAGTGTTTATTGTCCTTAAGTTTCACCATTCAAAACATTTAACGTTATATATTTTTTTTTATTAAGTTACAGCGATAGCGATGCCTTTATCCATATTAGGAATTTCCTGGAACGTCATCAATTCTGTTGTTTCTGTGATGCATATGTGGATTTTCTGTGCGAGGGAACCCTCTGGGGTCCAGAATGAATGAAACACACATTACATGCGTTTACAAGCGCTCAATAATGGCCAATACATCCTTTTTTGGGTGTAAATAATACCTCTCTCAAAATAAATTAAGTAGGAGTATAATAATCCATGCTTTTACCAGTGTACACAAGTTTACAATAGTTTTTTGTTGTTAATTTTTTGCAAAAAAACACTGATGTGCCAAGCCATCAGAACCAAACTGAAAACCGTGGTTAAAAAAAACTGAGGTATGTATTGAACCCATGGTCTAACTGTATTGTTGGATCTCTAATAGGCACACAGACAGCTGATATTGCTGTTGGCTCCTCACAACCACTGCTGTCATCAACATCAAAAAAGAGGCCAAATAAGAGATCTCGTCTGGAGCTGGTGGAGGAAGAGGAGGACCCGTTTGGAAGCAGCTCAATTATGAACGTCAAAGAGCTGTTGGATTCTACATATGATCCTGTAGACTCTGTCACAGCTTTGACTGAGCCAACAGATGTGTCGTGAGTGACAAGACTTTTCTAAACATTTTGCATTCAGTTGGATTGCATTCCGTTAAATATTTAAGATGTTATGTGTAATTAGATCATTTGTGTCCCTGGAGCACAAAAGCAGTCATAAGTAGCACAGGTATATTTGTAGCAATAGTCAACAATACATTGTATGGGTCAAAATTATCAAGTTTTCTTTTATGCCAAAAATCATTAGGATATTAAGTAAAGATCATGTTCCATGAAGATATTTTGAAAATTTCCTACCGTAAATATCAACTTCATTTTTGATTAGTAATATGCATTGCTAAGAACTTCATTTGAAGTGATGTGTTCCTAGGTGTATCTGATTTTTTAAAAATTAGCCCGTGTTTACCCTCAAGTCATCCTAGGTATATCTGACTTTCTTCTTTCAGACAAATCCAATCGGAGTTATGTTAAAAATTGTCCTGGCTCTTCCAAGCTTTATAATGGCAGTCAATGGCTGTTATTTTTCAACAGTCCAAAAGAAGTCAAATAAAGTGCATCCATCCATAATAAAACATGCCTCACATGGCTCCGGGGGGTGAATAACGGCCTCCTGTAGCGAATCCATGTGTTTTCGTAAGAAAAATATCCATATTTCAAACGTAATTAACACTTTTCTCTCACTTCCGCTAACTGTCATGTACGGAAGCCGTTCTGTAGATATGCTAGTCTCACGAGTTTGTTTTCAGGAGCAAAAGCAGCAAAGTTTCCTTAATTTGGCAAAGGAAAAACAGTCTCCTCTTGGCTTAAATCCTCCATCATTTTTCTTTACAAATCCTCATTTTGTGCTTCTAATTCGTAACTGGTGATTTGTTTTGCTCTCTCTCTGTGTTCTTCACTAATCACGCAATGCCGACTTCTGCTTTTGACAGTTACATGAAGTGAGAGAAAAGTGTTTATTACGTTTTAAGTATGGATATTTCTCTTACAAAAACACATGAATTCACTACAGGAGGCCTTTATTCACCCCCCCGGAGCCGAGTGAGGCACGTTTTATTATGAATGAATAATAAAACGTGTTCCTGTGGCTCAGTGGTAGAGCATTGCGTTAGCAGCGCAAAAGGTCGTGGGTTCAATTCCCAGGGAACACATACTGATAAAAAAATGTATAGCCTGAATGCACTGTAAGTCGCTTTGGATAAAAGCGTCTGCTAAATGCATAAATGTAAATGAATGGATGCTCTTTATTTGACATCTTGTGGACTGTTTAACAGAAACACCCACCTACTGCCATTATAAAGCTTGGAAGAGCAAGGATCATTTTTAATATAACTCCGATTGGATTTGTCTGAAAGAAGAAAGTCAGATATACCTAGGATGCCTTGAGGGTAAACACGGGCTAATTTTCATTTTTGGGTGAACTAACCCTTTAATGATATTAAATGCTATAGTCAATTATTGGTTATACAGTGAAATTCTTATCCCTACCTTTTTAAGTTTGAAGAAAGAGACACCAGTGGCATACAGTGCAACAGAAAGCTGAAGGTTTCCTGCAGCAGTGCTTCCAAGAATTGGCTGACTAGTCCATTTCCTATAGAAATCATAGTCTGGGCACCGCTGTTCTACAGAGAGGAACGTGCCAACCCTTCTCGTCCGCACATCAGAAACACGGTAACACTCAGGGCACTGCTCAAAGAGCTCCAGTAGGCAGCTTTCATAAATAATGTATGTTGTGTTCTTATGAGCCGGCTTGGAAGATTGCATCCTATTAGAATACCTGGATCACATTCACCTGGAAACTTCATTTTTGATTAGTAATATGCATTGCTAAGAACTTAATTTGGACAAATTTAAAGGCGATTTTCTAAATTTATTTATTTTATTTTTTTTTGCATCCTTAGATTCCAGATTTTCAAATAGTTGTATCACAGTCAAATATTGTCCTGTCCTAACAAACCATACATCAATAGAAAGCTTATTTATTCAGAATCTCAATAAAAAGAAAATGACTGGTTTTGTGGTCCAGGGTCACTTTTTTCATGAAATCTGTGTTATTCTATCTGTTATTCTAATAGGATGCAATCTTCCAAGCCGGTGCCCAGACTGTGATTTCTATAGGAAATGGACTAGTCAGCCAATTCTTGGAAGCACTGCTGCAGGAAACCTTCAGCTTTCTGTTGCACTGTATGCCACTGGTGTCTCTTTCTTCAAACTTAAAAAGGTAGGGATAAGAATTTCACTGTATAACCAATAATTGACTATCAATCACTGCGTGATTAGTGACGAACACAGAGAGAGAGCAAAACAAAACACCAGTTACGAATTAGAAGCACAAAATGAGGATTTGTAAAGAAAAATGATGGAGGATTTCGATTTCAGCCAAGAGGAGACTGTTTTTCCTTTGCCAAATTAAGGAAACTTTGCTGCTTTTGCTCCTGAAAACAAACATTTTTTTTGTTTTATTATGGATGGATGCACTTTATTTGACTTCTTTTGGACTGTTGAAAAATAACAGCCATTGACTGCCATTATAAAGCTTGGAAGAGCCAGGACAATTTTTAACATAACTCTGATTGTGTTCGTCTGAAAGAAGAAAAAGTAAGATACACCTAGGATGCCTTGAGGATGAGTCAATCACAGCTAATTTTCATTTTTGGGTGAACTAACCCTTCAGTAACTACACTTGACATGGAGAAATGAACATACTGTCCCTGAAGCCATACTGAAAAACAAAAAACAAAAAACAAAAAAAAAAAAACACTCCTTTTCTGACCTAAGATCTTCCGGGCAATGCAACTGAAAATGATAAACTAGGAGACCTTTCAGAATCATGCCCGGAGGTACATAGAGGCAGCAATTGTTCATAGCTGGAAGACCGCTCAGGATGGCATGTTACAGCAGCTCAGTCAACAGCACAACATTGTCCTAGGATCTGACTTCAGGGTTAACTTACTAAATACTGACCGACTGTCTCAGTTTAGAGATTACTGTGAAAGCAGGGCATCATAAAAGGACATGTGAGACCCTGGGGCACAAAACCAGTCATAAGGGTCAATCATTGTGAAATTGAGCTTAAATAATCATTCCATTGATGTGTGATTTGTTATGATAGGACCATATTTGGCTGAGATAAAACTATTTGAAAATCTGGAATCTGAGGGTGCAAAAAAATCTAAATATTGAGAATCACCTTAAATTGTTCAAATGAAGTTCTTAGCAATGCATATTACTAATCAAAAACATGATCTTAATATCCTAATGATTTTTGGCATGAAAGAAACCTTGATAATTTGGACCCATACAATGTATTGTTGGCTATTGCTACAAATATACCTGTGCTACTTATGACTGCTTTTGTGCTCCAGGGACACACATAGGGTGTAAGACAAATTAAACATAACACATTTATCTATAAAGGTCATTCTGCCAAGTTTGGCAGTTACTCTGTGATGGACCTAAGGACCAGCGCTATTATTGATCTGCAGCTACTTCGGGTGACTATAAAAATACAGACTGTTACAAACATTTAATGACATTAAAATTATTGAAATTTTGTCATCCGGTTGTAAGCCATTTCAGAGCAGCAGAATATGAAACATCAGTTCTAGTGGTGTAGATGATTTTTGATGCGATCAACACTAGTTTTGACAAACTCTTTTTTTCTCCCTTTTCAAATCTGATAATATCAGAAAGGCATTTATTTTCAATAAAAATGAAGGAAATAATCAAAAAGTTGAAAATAAAGTATCGGTAGGGTTAGGGTAGGTGTAGGGAGGGCTTTATTGTCCCAATAAGGTGGAATCCATTTAATAATTTGAATTAAAATGATAATTTACACTCAATATGGTATTATTGCATAATGTTTTAAAATGTACTACAATACTGAGGTGCAGATAATTGGCACTATTTGCAAGAAGTAATATAAATAGCCAAAAATCCAGCTTTTTTTAACATTGTAAATAGAATCTATCGCTAAGAAAATAAGCTATTTTCACTTTATGTAAGCCGCCGACTTTGTCTAGTCCTGAGCTAACAGGAATCATCAACCATGCTCAAATCTGCCCTTTCTTTATAATCAGAGTAATGAAGTCGGAGGGAGCAACTATATGGAGAAAGAGGGGCCTTGATGTCTTGAGGGCACACGGTGTGACTTTCGATAGTATTGTGACAGACCGACACCCTCAAGTACAGAAATTCCTGCGAGAGACTAACATCACACAGTACTACGATGTGTGGCGCATAGAAAAAGGTATTAGCTCCTGTATGTGGAGGTGGCAGGGTTCGTACGGGTGGTTGAAATCCTTGAAAATGCTTGAATTTTAATGTAGTGGTTTCAAGGTTTGAAAAATGCTTGGATTTTGGGTAAAGTGCTTGAAAATGCTTGGTTTCTTGGATTGGTTTCATAATAATTAGTTTTCTTACTGAATAGTTAATCATTTTTTTACATAAAGAACACAAAGCAGCTCAGCACTGGACTTTGAGAGGGGGAGGGGGAGTTTTCAGGAGTGATGATATTACTGCGCCGAGGTCGAAGTGCTGTGAAGTGCTCTTCCGCCATACATTATAGTTATTTTTTTTCCGCTTAGAAAATCACCACGTTTTATTTTGTGTCACCATACTTACTCGTGTAACCGTCTTTAAATAGGGAAAACATGGAAGTGTTTGGTGGCTTCTAAATTTATCCCTGTTTGGACCCTTAGGAATGAATGGTGCTAAGCTAAACGCTAGCATAGTGGTGCCGCGCGCTAGAGCGATTGAGTGCATGCACTGAGACAGGACAGGTACGTATCAACTCGTCTAAGTTGAGGGAAGAACATATTGGAACATGGAAAAACGGTGGCGTTTTCCTTTAATTGATGACGGTCTGTTGAATTCTTGGCCGCATTGCCACCTCGGGGTATTATTCTCTAAGAATTCAACGGCCCTTCATCAATTATTCCTTACTTAAACATTTCTGGATTTGAGTGTTTCAACAAACAAACACTAACTCAGCTGTGGGACTATAGATGCTTTCATCGGACGCACATGCCTGGCCCAAAATTAACTTCCACTTTGTGTTTTTTATTTATCAGTCTGGCTAGTGGCTATTAATTTAGCCATTTATATTATATTTAATTTATATTCATATTTTAAATTTGTTAATTGTAATAAGTAAACAATTTGTTGAACGAGTCTAGTAGTGTAACTTTGGTCGCATTTAAATTTAGCCAAGTAACGGTTCCTTTCTTCTACTGGTAGCCCAAAATAATACTGGCTGGACTTAGTTTTAACTGGCTAGCTAATGTAATTTACTTGTTATTGATTTTGCTTGCTGTCAGAAATGGACTGTTGTTATTGATTCTTTGCAAAAGTCTGTCAGAAGTTAAGTTTGGGCTTAACGTTTGTTTATATTGTTGTCGTTGAAACCATCTATTGGTTAGATATTTTTGCGACTGCAGGAAATCTTCTAGGTGACTTTCCAAAACTTTAGTTAGTTATCAATGAAGGGTTTTTAAGGATTTTTGTCATCCAGGAACACACAGCTATTGTAGAACATCTGCGCTTGACATATATTATGTACTGTATTACTAAGACATCTATTACTTTGCGTTTTGCAATATAAAGTAACAAAGTATAAATACTCTGTTAATGTACTTCAGTAGATATTTTAAAAAATGTAAACTTTCTGAAGCATTTAAATTTCTTTATAGTATTAAAACTTCTACTTTGCTACATTTTTATGCCAAATACCTTTTACTCCACATAAGCATCTCTCGTTACTATGATTTTTTTAGCTTGTTTTATTATTTTGCAAAAAGAGATCAGTGTGCATGCCAGAGCTGGAAATAAATGAGGAATTGCATTGTCTGTTGACCATTTCAACTAATTGGGAATTTTTCTTTTAAGTGCATTAATGAACTGAAGAGTTTTGTTCAAATTTGTCATGAGAACAATGTGATTGTGTAGACAATGCAAAGGTTTTCTGCATACATTTTATAAGACTTGATGTATAAATATATAACAGTCATTCTTGAGAAGTGGGACAAAACGGTGCAAAATTGAACAAAATAAAACCTTATACTCAGACAAATGAATGTAGGATCTCTCTCTGAAAGGACACACAAAATGACTGCAGAAGAGCACATTCCTTAGCAGAAGTTAAGGAGTCTCCTCTCCACCATCTGCAAGTCGTAAAACTAGTTAAGTGTACTCACCACAGGGCATGGGGGTCTGACTGGGCAGGCGCTAATGAAATGAGAGAGTCCGGCCGCCAGGCGGCGAGCACGCTCGGCACGATTAAGTCTGGTGGAATCCAGTTGCAGGGGTTCTGGTACTGAGGGACCGCTGGTAGAGGCGGCAGGCTGGTGGGTGGCTTCGTTGGGCTGGCAGGCTGACAACCGTTGTGAGATACGTGTGGCTTTATGCATGAAGCTTTCTAAACCGATTGTGTCATCGTAGATGGCCATCTGGGTGCGAATGCGAGGATCAAAACCCTGACAGTAGGCACTGAGGAGGGCAGCTTCATTCCAGCCACTAGTCGCTGCTAGTGTACGATATTGCAGAGTGTAGTCACTGGTGGTAGATGAGCCTTGACACAGCTGCAGTTGTTGGTCTGAAACGGATAGCATTCCTGTAGCAGAGCCAAACACTTCCTTGAAATGATTAGTGAAAGCATCATATGAGTTTATTATGGCAGTAATGGTGTTCCATATTGCTCAGGCCCATAACAGTTCTTTGCCGGTTAACAGGGAAATCAAGAATGCTACCTTTGAGCGTTCCGTGGAGAATTTCTGCAGCTGCATCTCAATAAATAAAGCCACTTGCAGAAGGAAGCCGCCGCACTCAGCTGCGTCACCAGCATAGGAAGCAGGCATGGCCATGGGACTAACCATAGTGTGTTAACCAGCTCCTCCAGAACTTCAGCAAGAGTGGGAGGCCCAGGGATCCATGGAGGTGTTTGTTCTGGTCCAGTCTTCTGTCACGATACACAAGGCAGAGACACGAGGTAAGAGTGCAAACAGGTTGGTTTATTGAAAAAAGCCGGCAATGAAGATGGATGGCAGGTAAATCGTGAGAAAAAGAGAGTTCTTGGGTTCTTAGCTCTGGGTAATTGGAGTGTGCTCTGTTGCAGGAGTCCGGGGAATGAACGGTGTCAACGAGAGACTGGATCACTGGAACGTATGAGACACTATGCAAGTAGCCGGTAAGAGTCTGGTTAGTTCGCCATAGTGAACAGTAGACCGGACAGTGTGGGACTCAGTGGAGTGTGGTGATATAGCCAGCTTAATGAGTGACTGCAGGTGCGGGTGATTAGAATTGATTGGGATCTGGTGTGTGTCGAAGGAGGTGACTGTGATGACGTGAATGACTGCGGTGTTTCCTTGACAGTGGCTTTACATTTCAAATCACTCAAAGGTCATGTCTGTAGTTAACAGGGTTTTGCTTTTGAGCATTTATGGTACATCATACAGAAAACCTTTTTAGAAAGAGGTGATGCATGAAGATTCAGTAGAATCAATGAATCACTCTAGAAACAATAAAGTTCTGCTGAAATAACTGATTATTATTATTATTTTATTTTTTTTATGTTCAAAATGTTTTTATGTTTTATGGTCAAAAGGACCGTTTAATATAGGGACAGGATACAGGAGTGGAAATGCACCACAACAAGTCTGGACTTAAGATTTGAAGCATGGATATCAGGAGTCAAGAGCCTAAAGCGAACCAAAATCTTGTTTATTAAAGAACAGAACATGCATAAGTGCAGTTTCACATCCAGAGGCTATAGATGGGCTAAGATTCTCTAAAAACCTCAATATATCTGACTATGGAATAAATATATGGTTGAAATGGGCCTGGAAGTGGAATAAATGTATTTAATAATTGTACATCAGAAAAACTGTAAATTCAGAAAAAGGTTCCCATGTCCCAGAACAAATGCACGCACTTTGTTTGTGTGTATGTGTGTGTGTGTGTGTGTGTGTGTGATATATAAAAATCTAACTTCCTCATCTCTTGGTTTAAATACTGCTGTTGGCAACAAGCTCTTTATGGATCTTCTTTGTCATTGCTCTCGAGCACCTGAAGAACCTCACAAAAAGACAACCATATTCTCAGGTAATTTTCAGTAAAATATTAAGATAACATTTATGTTTTCTGTCTGAACTGTTATGTCTTATTGTTATATTTATATTTATTGTTAGCATTTAAAATGGTAACAATAAATATAACATAACAATTACACAGTAAACCTATTGTGTGATATTTTTAGTGTGCAAGTCTAAGGACACTGTAAAAAAAAATCTGTTAAATTTACGGTAAAATACCGGCAGCTGTGGTTGCCAAAATTTTACCATGAAAAATACGGTAGCAACATTTTAGGATTTACTCAACTGTTTATATTTACAGTGAAAAAACGCATTTCATTAACTAAGACCATTTTAATATACAAACTAGTAATGGTGAGATGGTGACAATCAACAAAATGCTTCATGCTGCAATGCATGCTGGGAAACACCACAGTAAAAACTCCCATCATGCACTGCAGCATGAATAATTATTGTCACCACTGTTGAGGATCATATGATAAATGTTCATGTCTAAAAGCCTGAGCTGATACAGTTCTTCTTTTTCTCCAATATTTAAGCATTACAGTGGCATTCATTTTACAAAACTTTTTTCACAGTTCAGTAACAGCTGGAAATTAGTCAACAAACCAAAGACCTTCGTTCAAGTGACTTAAAAGCAGAAAGTGTAAACTCATCTGCTTCCTCAAGCTTTTTAATTCAGCAATACACAAAAGTTTTCTGTGAAACACTATTGCAATTGTTTAAAAGCAAATTACTTTGAATTATTAAAAGGGTCAAGAGCCCAACTAAAGCAAACACTGACCTCCATGATGGTGGCATCATTTTAACCAATAAAACATCAACATCTGATCCTCTGTGATTCTCAATAACAGCAGGTGTTCATCACTAATGCTCAATCATCATTTAATTAGTTTCTTAATTATCTCATTAACTTTAACTCTTTGAGGACTTGGGATTTGACTTGAGACTTGCTTGTGACTTGAAAGGAATGACTTGGTTTCTCCTCTGGTGAAATCAGCTGCTGAGTTCATGGGTGGAATAAACATATGGCAGGACTTTTACTTTCTGTCCCCTGGACTATCCACCTCTGTCTATATATATATACAGTGGGGGAAATAAGTATTCAACACTTGAACAAATTTTTTATTAAACACATTTCCAGTGCAGCAATTCACATGAAATTTTGACCAGATGTTGGTATTAACAAGTAATTTACACAGAGAAAAAATATTGAATATTACAATCCATAAAAAAGTTATGTGTAATAAAGTGAAATGACACAGGAAAAAAGTATTGAACACACTAACTGAGATTATACTTAATACTTGGTGGAAAAGCCTTTGTTTGCAATAACAGCTTCAAGACGCTTCCTGTATGAACAAACTAATCGTTCACAGTGCGCAGGTGGGATTTTGGTCCATTCTTCTAAACAGACTGTCTTCAAATCTTGAATGTTCCGCGGGGCCCTCTTGTGAATCTTGATCTTCAGTTCCTTCCATAAATTCTCTATTGGGTTTAAGTCTGGTGATTGACTGGGCCATTCCAACAACTTTATTTTCTTCTTCTGGAACCAATTCCGAGTCTCCTTTGCAGTATGTTTTGGATCATTGTCCTGCTGGAATGTCCATCCATGTCTCATCCTCATCATCCTGGCGGATGGTAACAGATTCACCTCAAGAATTTCCCGGTACATGGCTCCATTCATCTTCCCTTCAATAACATGGATTCTGCCAGTACCATGAGAAGAAAAACAGCCCCATACCATGATGCTTCCACCTCCAAACTTCACTGTTGGTATGGTATTTTTAGGGTCATACGCAGAGCCATTTCTCCTCCAAACATGGCGTGTGGTATTATTGCCAAAAAAGTTCAATTTTTGTCTCGTCTGACCAGACTACATTCTCCCAGTAATTCACAGGGTTGTCCAAATGTTTTGTAGCAAACATCAAACGAGCTTCAACATGCCTTTTCTTCAAAAATGGAGCCTTCCGAGGTGAGCGTGCATGGAGGCCATGGCGGTGGAGTGCATTGCCTATAGTTTTCTCTGTGACAACTGTACCTGCTGCTTCCAAGTCTCTCTGTAGCTCTTTCCGAGTGGTCCTTGGCTCTTGGATTACTCTTCTGATTAACCTTCTGACTCCCTGATCAGAAATCTTTCGAGGAGCTCCTTTGCGTGGCAGGTTGATGGTGGAGTTTTTTTCTTTCCACTTGCGTATAATGGACCCAATGGTGCTTACAGGAACATTTAGGAGTTGTGAAATCCGTCTGTAACCACTACCATTTTTATGCAGCACAACAATCTTGTTGCGAAGGTCTTGGGACAGCTCTTTGCCTCTGACCCATCATGAGATGTTTGTATACTTGCATTCAGAGGTGGGTAAGGCTTTTTCTAACTGATTAACCTGCAATAACCTGGCTGATTGTAATTTGCACAAATAGGAGGTTGAACTAATTAGTGAAATCAGCTGTTGTCTTGCTTTGTCTTGCCTTGGTGTACTGCTTTTTTCTTCTCCTATTTCACTTCATTAAATATAACTTTTTTATGGATTGTAATTTTATGATTTCTTTATCTGTGTAGATTTCTTGAGTTAATACCAACATCTGGTCAAAATTTCATGTGAATTGCTGCACTGGAAATGTGTTTAATAAAAAATTTGTTCAAGTGTTGAATACTTATTTCCCCCACTGTATATCTGCTTGTTTTACATTATTTGGCCACCAGGCAGTATTGTGAGCAAATGAAGCCTCCAGAAATCAACCCTTTTGTGAACCACTTGGCTGAAAAGCTTAATGCTTCATGAAGCTTCATCTCACCATCACTAATACAAACCTTTCAGTTAACTAATTTTATTAGCAGAAACCGACTGCACTTAAATTGTCCAACTACCATTTGTTTATAAACTAATATTTATAATGTTTAAGTAATGTGAACATAAGGGTATTGAGAACTATTTTGCTTAAGTCCATGAAGTAAAACCTACTGATTTATGCAAAGTCATTGAAAGCATAAATTCAACTCAAATCTCTTGCAGATAACAGCAGCACACACACGCACACACACGTGTGATTGAAATTAGATTTGATTAATTGATTGATTCTCACTGCATCAGTAACTACACAGTTACTGCCTTTAAATTAAAGCAACATGCAGCATAACATCAATGTTTCTCTGTCCGTTCTTGACTTAAACACAGGCTCTACTCTCCAGAGACACAACAAAACCCACAAAACACAACAGGAAGTTGACTGTTAGGTTTTTTGCTGGGGGTTTTTTTCTTGATTTTACGGTGAAATACCAGCAGCTGTGGTTGCCAGTAATCTACCTTTTTTTTTTTCAGTTTGCTTCCGTAAATGAAATTTACGGTATATTTCTGTCAAAATTAATAAAATAAATTTCACAGTGTGTTTTTTCATCTCACACATTTAACCCCTTTAATCCCACAGCAAAATCCTCAGTTTTAAAGAGCACTTACTAGTGTTGAAGTAGCACTGAAGCAGTGATGAAGTTAATGAGAGAATTAAGTGACTATTTAAATGAGGATTGAGCTTTAGTGATGAACACCTGCTGTCAACAAGTAGAATCACCGAAGGAAAGAGAACCAAGAGCAGAGAAACAAAACTTACAGCCAAAGCCAAAGATTAAATCAACTGAAATAAAACACATTCAATCTCTCAAGATCTCAGCAGAGGGTGATTAAACAACTCCACAAACAGCATCACCAGCTTCTTATTACAAAACACTTTGACTTTATTTCTGTCATATGTGTACAAACACTCTTATTGAGATTTTAGGTGTTGTACTTTCATTTGAAGTCACAATAATGGCGATCAGTGGTTGCTTTAGTTGGGCTCTTGAACCTTGCCTTTTTAAAGTTTGTTTTTCTTTGTTTGCTTTAATTGGCTGTGTTTATAAAACACAGTTTTTAAAGCAAGAAAAGCCCAAATAATCTATGATCAGATGGGACTGATGTTTGTGATGTCAAAAGCATCATGATCTAGTCTAATTCACGGATCTTTCCCAATGTTTAATCTCTTATTAAATATGTGATATGTTTACTTAAATTGCACCACTGATACAAAAACAACAAAATGTTGTGAAACAATTCTTAGCACAATATGCATAAATAAATGTATTGATCTATGGCATAACTTAAACACACACAGACATCAACAATCATCATATGAATCTCAAAATTGGTAACAATCAAAAATGATTAAAAAATAAATACAAAACGGTTCAACTCTGAACATCACAAACAGTCTACTGAAAAGTCACAACCAAAACTACACCAAAATAAAAGCAAATAAAGAAAATAGTAAGAACATTCAGCTGCATAATTTATTCATGCTGCAATGCATGCTGGGAGTTTTTGCTGGTTTTTATTATTAATTGTCACCATTGTTGAGGTTCATGTGCTGATTATTGATGTCTGTGTGTCTAAATAGCACTGTAGCTCTAAAGGTTTGTGCATAAAGTTTGTAAACTTTTCTTGTAGAGTAATATTATTGCTGTAAACAATATGAAATCACCAATCACTTGACACTGAGATTGGTGAATCAGGTCATTAGATGATGTTACCATCAACAGTTAACCTAAACTACTTAATTACTTGTTATAACAAATGTGCTCACAAACACAGTTACAAGGGTCAAGAGCATAACTAAAGCAAACACTGATCACCAAAATGGTGAGGTCAAGCAAAACATTTGAGATAAAATATAAACCTCTGTTAATTCATAGATATATGACAGAAATGAAGTCAAACTGGTTAGTAATAAGTGATGCTGTTTGTGGAGTTGTTTAATCATCCTCTTCTGTTTTATTTCAGTTGATTTCATTTAAGGCTGTGGCTGTATGTCAGTTGTAGTTTTGTTTCTTGTTCTTTCCTTCAGTGATTGTGTTTGTTAACAGCAGGTGTTCATCAGTGTCTGAATTCATTCATTTGTTCTCAAACACTCTGTCTAGTGGACTATATAGTGAACTAATGTAGGGACTAGTGAATGAGGGTGTAGCGTATGGTTTCAGACACAGTCTATGAGTGTTGACTCTGAGGCTACTTTCTCGAAAACAAAGGTTAGATATATTACAGTTATTCATCGTATATAGTAAGGAAACTTACTGTTAATCATTTAACAGTTTTTTTACTGTGGCATTTTTACAGTATTTTACTGTTAAAATCACAATAATTTTTTTACAGTGTACAAAATACTTTCCATTATATTTCAAGTGATAAATTTAATATTTTTAGACAATGTTGCGTTTCTGGTTGTCTTTCACTAGATCTATAGATCATCTGAGTGATTTGACTGAATCAAGATGCTGCTGATCATTGAAGCTCTTCTTCTCATTTTAGTTGCTCTAGGACAGGTAAGCTTGCGTTCTAGTATGAATATTACAGACATGAATACTGTTGATTGATCATTATGATTGCTGTTGCTGCAGGATCACAGAGCTGCTGTTGCAGAACAGATATTTCCACTGGATATGGCACCGAATTCAGTTGATGACCAATATGAGGGCTGTACAAAGGAAATGGCAAATCTTGTGAAGAAAAAATATTTGATGAAAGAACAAAATAAATCACATAACTTTAAAAATGCTTGGCAAGATGGTGAAAATAAGGTTGCAACACCATCCCCTGGAGATACCTTGACAATGATTCATTTAATTGCCATTTATGTCTACACTGACTACAGGGTATATGAAGGTTTCAATACAGCTGTTCGTAATGATAAACAAAAATACAAAATAGAGGCATTCGAATGGTATTCACTTCACTTTCTGTTAACAGAAGCGATACAGATTCTGAACAAAACACAAAATAAATGCCATGATACCTTTCGTGCCACAAATGTTAAGCTTAATAAGGATGTTTTGAACAACGAGGTTCGTTTTGGCTCATTTGCGTCATCCTCCCTTGATTGTAAAAAAGTAAAACACTTTGGAACTGTATCTTGTTTTGAAATCCACACTTGTGAAGGTGCTGAACTGACAGAATATTCTAAGCTTCCTCGTGAGAAAGAGGTGCTGATCCCTCCATATGAGAAGTTTAAAGTCACTGCTGTCAGGACAAGAAGAGATAAGCCTGATCTCTGGTGTGAAACTGTGTACACTTTGACAAGCACTGGAAGAGAAAACTCCTTGAACTGTGAAGTGGCAACACCAACCAAGAAACCAACCATGACCTTAAAAAATACTTCAAAGTGTATGTTGAGTCATTTGAATTTACTTGAATTACATGAGTACATGAGTTATATCAGTTATACAAGAATCATTTATTTACTTAACTACACATAATTTGTTCCTCTTGGTTAAGTTCAATAAATCGTTCAAATTTTAAATGAAATAATTTTTATTGACCCAATTTAGCTGCTTCACTCATTTTGTGTGTCCCTGATTCATTTCTTCAGTTATACAAAATCCTTTTGTCACACGACTGAATTATCAAAAGCTCCACACTTCACTACAATTCTTTTTAGCATTTATATATGAATGCATACTGAGAATTTGTTAAAAAATAGAGAAGATGCAATAAAATTCAGCACAAAGTAGAAGACCTCAGAAAGAAGTTTTGATGAAAGAAATATACTTTCATTAGAAATATTAAGTTTCACAGAAAGTAATAAGGACAGAGATGTGAAGTCTAAAGGGAACCAAATGCTTATTTAAGAATATGCACAAGTGCAGTTTCACATCCAGATGCAAAGCTTCTCAAAAAAACTAAATATATCTGCACAGCAAAATCCCCGGTGTCAAATGAACAACGCTCGGTGTCTATATGGGTCCACACTACAGAGTGTTAAAAGTAACACTGAAGCAGTGTTAAAGTTAATGTGGTAATTAAGAGATTCATTGACTGATGATTAACCATTATTGAACACACCTGATGTTAACAAGCAGAATCACCAAAGAAGAAAATCACAAGTTTTTAAGTCACTATTATAATGGTCAGTGTTTACTTAGTCAGTTTACATATATACCCAGTATATTTGTATTCTCCTCATTCTGCATTCCACCTCTTGATCTCTTTCGTCGTCTAGTCAATTTCTTCTTTCAGTCCCTCGTTCACATTTTAAAACTAAAGGTGACCAGGCTTTTGTTGTGGCAGCACCTAGGCTCTGGAACAGTCTTCCCCTCCACATAAGATCTTCTCCTTCTATTTCTTTGTTTAAATATGCTTTGAAAACCCATTTTTATTCTGTATGTTTTCATTCTGTTTGAGGGTGTAATATTTTCTTTGTCCTTTTCTTTGTCTTGATTGGGTATGTTTTTACTTTGTTTTATATTTGTTGTACAGCACTTTGGTTACAACTACTGTTGTTTTTAAATGTGCTTTATAAATAAATAAACTAAACTAAACTACTTTAGCTGAGCTCTTGACCCTTGAATCTTTTTTACATTTTATTTGGCTGCTGTAATTGAACTATAACAGCCAGACTTTTGCAAAGAGCAAAAGTCATCAGGTGGTGGTGTTGATGATTATGTTCTAACATAACCATTTTTTGGCCTGAATCACTGAACTCATTTATAGTCGAATATTTGAGTTAAGTTTCCTCTTTTGATTACAACAGCCTTGTGATTCCACAGTGAACAATTCTGTATTCTCTATAAATCTTAATCTATGAACTGTTCTGATGCAAAAACAACAAAAAAAAAAAGTCTTTCTTTTAGGCACACACAGACATCAAGAATCAGCGTATGAACCTCAACAACGGTGACAAACAGCATATTCAGATAAACAGATCAACTCTGAACATCACAAAACAAGCTACTAAAAAGTCACATAAAAACAGCAAAAATAAAAGAAAGTAGTAAGAATAAAATAAATTACAAAGACAATTCTGCTCATAATTTATTCATGCTGCAATGCATGATGGGAGCCATGAATGAGTTTTGATTGGCTACAACATGCTTTTTTGATGGTCACTGTTTTTGTGATTATCACACTGACTCTTGATGTCTGTGTGTCTAAATTAAAGACAATTTTTAAGTTTTTGATCAAAATTTAAAAACATCTGTCTGATTATACTGAAAATAGCAGATCTTATGTTGTTCACAGTGCTGACATAACCAACAAAGAAAACCTAATTCAGATTACTACAGGATGGTAATGTCAAAATATAATTATAACTACCCAAACACTTTTGCTCTTTGGTGGTCTGGCTGCTATAATTTAGTTATAGCAGTCAAACAAAATGTAATATTAAAATGTCAAGGGTGAAGAGCCCAACTAAAGTAAACACTGCTTACTATAATTGTGATTTTCTTCTTTGGTGATTCTGCTTGTTAACATCAGGTGTGTTCAATAATGGCCAATCATCACTCAATGAATCTCTTAATTACCTCATTGATTTTAACACTGCTTCAGTGTTACTTTTAACACTCTAGTGTGGACCCATATAGACACAGAGCGGTGTTAATTTGACACAGGAGATTTTTCTGTGTGAGACGGGATTCTGGCATAAATAGTAAATGAGGACCTGAGAGTGAAATGACAGAAGAAAAATAGCAGTCTCATGCACATTTCAAATAATTGCACAATAGTGTCCAATTTAAATGGACATTTCACTTTGAAAGTGCTAAGAAACATGAAAGGAGCAAAGTCATATTTTGTAGAAATGTCGCCAATGAGGCTCCAGTGAGGCTGGGTTGAATAAAGAAGAAAGAGTAGTGCCACAAACCGAATCCTACCTAATTACAATGAAACAGCATTTATTTCATTGTAATTTTCAAATATTACACACTCCAAATGCTAAACATGTTGAAGCTTGGTGAACGGGCTCTTTAGCTGTTTCCTCATGAAAGTCAATGTAATGAAGCCTCTCCTCCACTGATATTCATTAAGCATATAAACGTGATTTCATGATTGCTGAAAGTCATAGGTGAAATCATTGCAAAAAAAATAATAAATAAAAAGAAATTCCATATGGTAAAGGGTGCTTTTGGTGTCTGTGTAGTTACATGCAAAAGTCTTGGACAGGCAGCATTTTTTGGACATCCAGAGATTGAGAAAGGACAGAAAAATTGGTCTTTAGTGCCCCCACCAGTGAACCGAAGTTGTCTTGCTTTTATTGGAGGTTCAGACGCGCGCGCACGCACACGCACACACTTCTAGAGTTCATAGAATTGATTTGTTCTATTTTGTTTAATTATATTTATACATGCATGTATTTATTTATTTGTTATTATTATTTTTAAACACATATTTGTTCTATATTTAATGTAAACACTATGCTTTGGCAATTGTCATGCCAATAAAGCACATATTGAATTGAATGGAGAGAGAGACTTATTTTTTTTACATTTAATACATTTTTACTTTCTTTATTTTTAACAATTACATTACCAACAAATCATTTATTTACAAAATACATGAACTACCAACACTACACAACTCATAAATTCATTTGTAAAATTCCATCTTCTAATTCACACCTGAGAGTGAAATGACAGAAGAAAAATAGCAGTCTCATGCACATTTCAAATAATTGCACAATAGTGTCCAATTTAAATGGACATTTCACTTTGAAAGTGCTATGAAACATGAAAGGAGCAAAGTCATATTTTGTAGAAATGTCGCCAATGAGGCTCCAGTGAGGTTAGGTTGAATAAAGAAGAAAGAGTAGTGCCACAAACCGAATCCTACCTAATTACAATGAAACAGCATTTATTTCATTGTAATTTTCAAATATTACACACTCCAAATGCTAAACATGTTGAAGCTTGGTGAACGGGCTCTTTAGCTGTTTCCTCATGAAAGTCAATGTAATGAAGCCTCTCCTCCACTGATATTCATTAAGCATATAAACGTGATTTCATGATTGCTGAAAGTCATAGGTGAAATCATTGCAAAAAAATTAATAAATAAAAAGAAATTCCATATGGTAAAGGGTGCTTTTGGTGTCTGTGTAGTTACATGCAAAAGTCTTGGACAGGCAGCATTTTTTGGACATCTAGAGATTGAGAAAGGACAGAAAAATTGGTCTTTAGTGCCCCCACCAGTGAACCGAAGTTGTCTTGCTTTTATTGGAGGTTCAGACGCGCGCACACGCACACACTTCTAGAGTTCATAGAATTGATTTGTTCTATTTTGTTTAATTATATTTATACATGCATGTATTTATTTATTTGTTATTATTATTTTTAAACACATATTTGTTCTATATTTAATGTAAACACTATGCTTTGGCAATTGTCATGCCAATAAAGCACATATTGAATTGAATGGAGAGAGAGACTTATTTTTTTTACATTTAATACATTTTTACTTTCTTTATTTTTAACAATTACATTACCAACAAATCATTTATTTACAAAATACACTACCAACTACCAACACTACAAACTACCAACACTACACAACTCAAATTCATTTGTAAAATTCCATCTTCTAATTCACATAAAACCTAATTCAAACCCCAAGTAAATTTAAAAGTATCAAGATCTCCAACCATTTTATAGTATGTGAACTCAACAGTAAGCCAGGCAGATATCAAACCTATTAAAGTCACATTAACATCAGTAGAAACACCCCCATTCATCTTTTCTTTCCTTGTTAGCCACACAGCTAACTTTGCTTGACCATATAAAAAATTAACACATCTATTTTTCTATTTTGATACTTATACTGCCCTACAAAGGCAAAGTGCAGTAACTACGCAAACACTGAAACTGAGAAAAATGCCTTTAAAGTTTTTACATCAGCCAGTCAAACATGTTGTGGGTAGATTAATGGCAATGCATTCATTTAAAGCCTTTTTTAGGATGAAATTTTTTATAGATAAAAACCATGACCACTGAAGTGACCTTTGACCACCAAAATGCAGATACTGCACTCTGCCTTTGGATGACCTTACACAACTAAAACACTATTGCAAAAGCAAAGTGCAGTATCTACAAACTAAATGTGTTCATCCAGCTTTCTTGTTGTGTTTCTTACTACATGTTGATTGTTTTTAATAACTTAATAGTGTTATTGATGTTTGCATGTTGTGAATGTTAAAATTGCTCAGTAGTAAGCCTCATGATCGTCTTATCGTAATGCTCCTTTCACCACAAAGAGTGTTTTGCTCATTTTATTTAAAAAGTAATTCATTACAGATCAAGTAGTTAAAACAGTAGTTTAAAAAAAATCACGCAATTTAAACTTTGCCTAACAATATAACTAGGGATAAAGGAAAATAAATTGTGAGTTTTTATAGGAAAATAAGGGACAGAATAAGGGATGCTCAAAATATTTGTACTGTAGTACATCATTTCCATGTCTGCGGTTACGTATTTGTATATAAGGTGTATAAAAGGTTCTCAGAAAAAAACAAAACTAATTTGTTTGCTTAACGTAGGCTATTTATGTACAATTATTCTAAAATAAATTTTAATGTCATACAAAAAATGTCACACACATTACACACAAACCACTGGCCTGTGAAATAGTGAAAGAAGTCATCCCTCAGGTAGATTGCATGTTTTCTTGCCTAGCTGGATGTTGTGCTCACGATAATCACATTGTTTGCATCCACCCAAACAAACTGATTTGCTGAAATCAAAACGCGAACGGAATTGCAGTCAGCGCGAGTCCTGCTCGCTGTGAAGCGGGAGCAACCAGGCGGCAGAGGATTCCGCTTGGTCATAAAGCCTTCCTCGAACGGCTATGTTAACAAATGAAACTGTGATTTATTGTGCAAAACTAATTTATTATTTGCATGGTCTGACATGGCGTATGCCTGCGAATAGGGGACAAACTGCGTTCTGTATAACTTTCATACAGAACGGCTCTTTGATGAATTATATAACTTTACCTAAACGTGGGGAGATGTCCGAATCAACAAACAACGCGATTAAATCAGATTATCATTACATTGTCAGAGTGGATATAGAGCAGTGCAGGTAGGCTGTTTAATTTGCTAGCGGCTGGCTAGTTAATGTTAACTGATTATAAAGCTGTCATTTGCCTTGCTAGGAGTTAATATTTTGCTATCTTCCTTACCCGTCTTTGGATATTTGCATTTTAACGCAAGTTCAACCATAATTTGGGCGCGGGATACCAAGGCAGACCGTGCAGTATCTGCGGTGTCAAACAGATTAAGGTTAAAATAGATTAAGATTTTTTTATTTGTCACATACACAATTATATAGAGAGTATATAACCAGCAGTGAAATGTATTCTCTACATTTAACCCATCCTAAGTGAAAACACACCCGGAGCAGTGGGCAGCCATGTTATGGCGCCTGGTGAGCAGTTGGGGGTTCGGTGCCTTGCTCAAGGACACCTCAGTTGTGGTATTGAAGGTGGAAGAGAGCGCTGGATATTCACTCCCCCCACCTACAATCCCTGCCAGACCTGAGATTCGAACCCACGACCTTTGGATTACAAGTCCGACTCTCTAACCATTAGGCCACAACTTCCCAAGGAAAACAAAGCCAGAACGCAGTAACTTCACTTACTGCGGTTTGCCTTGGTATTAGCTTGGATTTTGTAGTTACTGCAATTTTTACACTCTCGTTTCTCTGAAACAGGACAAAATTGAACCAGGAGACTTTGTCACAAGACAGAACAGATGTCACAAAGCCCCTTTTAGGACATAACTCAATTTTGACCAGATGTGTAGTTACTGCGCTTTGCCTTTGCCTGTTTCAGATTTGAAACAGTGTAGCAGGCATCAAATTTGAAATGAGCTCATTTAGTGTGTAAGTGTTACATTTTTCAGTTGAAACATTTATGTTATCTGTTATATTGTGAATAAAATATTGGCTCATGTGATTTGAAAGTCTTTTAGTTTTAATTTTATTCAAATTTAAAAAACATCCCAACATTTCCGGAATTCGGTTTGTAAAAAAAAACATCCAATATCACAATAAATAAATTGTCAACAGGCTTTTCAAAATCCAAAATATTTTAAAATGGGTGCTTTTACATTTCGTTTTGAAACTCTTCCGCCATCGTCTTGTCTGTCTCACCTCATGTGATAAATGAAATCTGATCTGTGATGCGCGACTGTCGTTCGTTCGGTGTGCTGCATTGAGCAGCCGCGTTCAGTTTTAATTGTAGTATCTGTTCTCTCACTGAACTAAATTATTTTTTATTACTATAAAAAAATCTAAATGAAGGTGGGGGACAGTGCCGCGGTTGGCAAGTGACGTAACCGGTGTTGCGGCTTAACACGGGTATCACCGCCAACACAGTCTATCGCAGCAAGCCTACTGTACACAAATATTTAATCCCTTTATTTTTCAAATGTACCAATTGATTTTCATCTTTATAATGATTTAATTTTAGGCCTGATGAAAACTAAAGAAGAAAGACAAGATCTGAATGAGGAGAAACATCAGTGTCAGAAAGATCATGATGCCAATGGAGAAAAATCAACGAGTTGCAGCATTCAAATAACAGAAGTCAAAATGCCTTTCAGCTGCTCTCAGTGTGGAAATACTTTCAAACAGAAAGGTCACCTTGTGAAACACATGAGAATTCATACTGGGAAAAAGTTTTTCACCTGCTCAGTGTGGAAAGTCTTTTGCGCGTAAAGAATACCTTAGACTCACATGTTAAAGGGGTCATCGGATGCCCATTTTCCACAAGTTGATTTGATTCTTTAGGGTCTTAATAAAAAGTCTATAACATGCTTTGGTTAAAATTTCTCAATTGTAGTGTAAACACCATTTTTACTAGGGGTGCTCCGATCAGGATTTTTGAGACCGATTGCTGATCACAGAAAGCAGTATCTGCCGATCCGATCACCGATAACGATCTTTTTAAAGCCATCTTTTTATCATGTAGAATTATTTATAGTGATGATCCAATCAAGATTTTGACACCTTTATTCAGGGCCTGAATTTCATTTTTGAAAATTAATTCCCCTCTTAGGTAATTCTTGTGAGAGAGGAATTTTTTATTTGAAGGGTGGAGGAGGGCATTTTTTAGACATTTATCAAAAATATATCTTTATCTCACCTAAACGTTTGATCATGCACTGCATTTTTGTTTTGACAATCGTACAATTGTTGCAAAATAGCTAACACACAGCACAAGCTTGATCTCATGAGCTGGGCCTTTTACACCAGGTTCACACAATAGTCCATCTGCAGTGTGCATGCAGTCCATGTGCACTACGCAAGCGGTGCAGAAGCAGCACGGACTGCACTATAAAAAATCCAACTTTCGAAAAGTTCTACTAACCAGTGTAAAAAAAAAAGTAGCCTGAACAAAGATTTTTTTAGTAGAAGTCAGTTAAACATTTTTGTGTGAACTGAACAAAAATACTCTAAACATGTCGCTAGCAAAAGTTTTGTTTACCTTACTTAGAAACTCAAGTATTTGTTCACAACATATCCAAATGTTCTCCCAACTTTTCAAATTGAGTCATCTGAACAAATTGAACAATATTGCACAAGTTCCCAGCATGCATTGCAGCTTGAAAACATTTTATTTATTATTAAACTATTATCATTGCTTAATTTATGCTGCTGTTGTCACTGTTAGTTAGCTGTCATGTGGATCAGAGTTCATATTTTTACTGATTTAAAATTTGATGATCCTCACCATGTTTGAGAATCGTGTGCTGAGGTACTGTATATGTGCATGTTATGGCAACTTGTTTAATACATTTATCTATCAGCATAAATGTTTGCCTTTAGTTTTAAGAGGCAAATACTGCCCATATTATGTAGAAGGCTTTGAAAATAAACATAAATCCAAAAGAAAGAGGATTGTTAAAAAATATTAGCATTGCTAAATGCTAAAAAATCATTGGTTGTTCTGACATATCTTTTATTACTCAGTAGACTGACTTTTATTCTTTGGATGAACTAAAGTTTTTAAGTTGTCGGTTGCTAGTTGAGTAAACTGAAGTTGATTGTTATAGGTTGCCTTATTTTTTGAGTTGGGTCAACTTTTCTTTTTTTTTTTTTTTTTACAATGTGTGCTTTCATATGGGCGTCTGCTCCTGATCCACGGCTGTTTACTACAAACACAACATTTATCCATTATTTTGATTTCAAATCCAAACATTGTTACTGAAAATGCTTTTTCAGCATTGAAATTCTTTTTTTACACAGTACAGTAATACAATCGTTTATAGATGTGTTTAAATGCAATAAATATAAGAAACACATTATTCAATGCTTTTTACTTTTGCATTTACTGTTCTCACATTATCACAAGCATTCTAAATTAAAACTTACCATTGACAGAACGTCAGCTCTACTGCCTTTTCTTTGGCATTTAAATCTTTTACAAGCAATCCCGTGGTTCATAAAGAACAATGCTCTGTCACTTTAATTCAGCGCGTGCAGCGGAAACGATTTCTGCACTGCTGCAGACGCACCGCAGGACTGCGACATGAGTGCGGAAAATATACGCACCGCATACGCAATGCAAACGGTGTGTGTGTGAGAGAGAGAGAAAGAGAACCTGCATGGCATTATTTGTGTGCGCTGCAGCTACGAGTGTGCATGAGCGCAGTCTCCGGGAGAGCGCTGAATGGTTTAAACACTGGCAGGAATTGAAAAGAAATGCAATTTATAAACTTTAGTGACGATGCGACACTGCCTCGATTGTGCAAGTGACAATTCCTGTGTCAACTGTTCAGCGTGCAGCTCGCTTATAAGGCAGACGCGCTGTGATTTGAAACCATTTGCGCATTTTTAGAGAGAGATTGCACGCGTGTGAAATTATGTCTCACAGAAACTTTTCAAATTACTTTTTATTTAATGAAGAATTGTACATCATTATAATTATTTCACCCGCGCCGGACAGACTGAGATGGTGCCGCTGCATGTCCTGTCAATCCTCTCACGGCAGGTGCATCATCAGCTTGAGATTGTTTTTTTGAGATCGGCCTTTTAGAGACCGCCGATCAAACATCCCAAAGCGATTATCGGCCGATAGTGATCGGTAGGGGTGGGAGAAAAAAACGATTCACCTAACTATCGCGATTCTTTTTAAAACGGTTTAAAAATCGATTGGTTTACCTCAGAATCGATTTTTATTTCATTATTTTATTTTTCCTAAGATGTGCTGGGGAGAAGTTAGTGCTTTGTAATTGCAGCAGAGGGCGAAATGTATGTGTGTTTGACTTGAAGCAGCTCCACGCAGACGATCAGCGTCTGACATCAAAGCACTGTGAGAGCGATTCGAAAGCATGCGGAGCTGCCTTTTCTCTGTAGCTCTCGCGGTGCTTTGATGTCATACAACGACCGCTCTGCGTGCGCAGTGCCGCTGCATTACATGACGTCATATACGTTTAAATCCGGCGCGAGAAAGCAAAACCATGACGGAGGCAGAGAATCAAACCTCTTCCAGAATTCTTTCTGCACCTTCACGCTTTGAATCCCAACTGCTTTCCCAACAAGTTTCATGGTTCAAGGTACTTTAAATATACACTGTGTGTGTATGCTTCTGAAATAAAAGTTCAGAAAGATGTGATGCATTGTTTTTGTTAATATGACTCATCATATACAGTCTCTTAAGGGTATAATCAACTATTTTCCAATGTCTAAACTTTAATAAGCAAACAAAAATCACAATAAATTGTAATATTGAATAACAATAGTGACTGCTAAGATGTTTTTTTTTTTAATTGTGACAGTCTGTATATTAAAGGGGTCATATGATGCTTTTTTAAAGATCATTATTTTGTGTATTTGGTGTAACAGAATATGTTGACATGCTTTAATGTTCAAAAACACATTATTTTTCAAATACTGTACATTATTGTAGGTCCTCTATGCCCCGCCTCTCTCAAACGCTTCGTTTTCTACAAAGTTCCTCCTTCAGACAAGCGCAGTCTGCTCTGATTGGCCAACTGACCCAGTGCATTGTGATTGGCCGAACACCGCAAGCACGAGTCGGAAATGTAACGTCCCTTTGCACACAAGCCACGATTAAGACAGCTGACTCCACTGTGACACACACACACACACACACACACACACACACACACAAAATCTATATTAGTACTCAATTTATGCTTGTAGAAATTAAAATTTGAACTTATAATTATATTTTACCTGAAATTGTTTGTTGTGTTTACAAGGATTCTTTAAGTAAATATCAAAGTTATGATACCGTTTTTCCCATCATGCACTGGGGCATGAATAATTAAAAAGGTTACACTTTTCACTGTTTTTGAGTTGTATTTACACTGTTTTATGGCAACTTTTGAGTTTAGGTTTAGTAACTTACTATTTTGTGACATATTGAGTTCATTTTCTACTCAAAATGACCCATTCATGCTCAAACAATAACCACTGATGGTTACCATCATTGTGTATGGTGTACCAAGTATTGAGGTCTCTGAGTTCATTAGGGTAATAATTCTATTGAGTGGACATATTATCTTAGAAAGGATAACAAGCTGTCTACTTGTTTATTTATATGTGTGTAAGTGAATCACATGATTTAATAGCATGGTTATATTTAGTGCTATGTTGTGTGAGTAAAGTTTATAAACCGTGACTAAGTGAAATGCACTTGAAAATTGCCGATTTAACTTAAAATAATTACGTAGAAATTACTCATCAAACTCTAACTGGCAATGTTAAATTTACTTATTTTCTTTGGTAATTTTAAATAAGATAACTAGGATTATTGTGTAGTAAAATATATAAACAAACAGTCAATACAATTTACTGTGAAATTCCAAGTAAACTTTAATTGAGATTTTCTAATTAAAGCTACAGTTCCTTGTGTTTAGTTTTTATTTGGGAATTCTATTGAAATTACTCACATTTTCTAAGTGAAAAAACTTTCCTAACTTTTTTCAAGTAAATCCTACTCCAATTTTTTTTCAGTGTATGTTTTTTCAGACTAGTAACTTGAAATCAGGTGTCTGCATGACAAGAGGACACTTCACTGACTACTACCTGCATCCTTCTAGTTGATTTAGTATCTTGTGGAGGTTTTATCTCAGCAGAGATGCCTTTTTCTGCTCACTAAAGGCTATACAGACATTAAAGCATGATTTTCTGTAAAAGCATAAATATTGTGAAACGCTCTATAGCAATTATCAATGACTTGATGTGTCTCCATTAAAAAAAATTCGGAATACAACAGAAAGACAAACTCTGGGATACACAAACTGCTTTAAGTGATACTTTGAGGACTCTTGAGATACACAAACTCTGCTCAAGTAACATTTTGGGGTCTCACAATTTAGGGATACACAAACTCTATAATCATCAGATTGGATTAAGAACAACAAAAATCACTCCACTCAGTCTTGTACCAAATTGTCATTTTTTACAATGATGAATGAAAATCTACATAACAGAAAATATGAACATGCAAACACACACTATCAAATTAATGCATTATAACTAAGCTTATTTTAAATGTACAATGTTCAAACACAACAGCCTTCTCTTAACAATAACACTTGTTAAAGTTATGAACAGTATTTATCATTGTGGTCAAAGTGCATATTGTAACTAATTAGTTATTTTATAACGACACTATGCAACATTATAGGAGCTTTCCCTTTACATTCA
The DNA here is from genome assembly GCA_027422415.1 of Schizothorax lantsangensis. Taxonomy (NCBI): domain Eukaryota; kingdom Metazoa; phylum Chordata; class Actinopteri; order Cypriniformes; family Cyprinidae; genus Schizothorax; species Schizothorax lantsangensis. The sequence goes on along the minus strand of JAPDDO010000175.1, from coordinate 25,122 downwards.
CTCCATTTACTGAGGAAATTAATGTTATCCAAACACTGTGGTGGACATGCACATTAGATAGTTCATGACTTAGTAAAAAGATTACAATGATACTTCAAATTTGTAAGAACTGAACAATGAAAATAATGAATTTCAACTAAACATTTGACATTTAATTTAACATAAGAACTTTCACTTTACATTCACTCCTCCTTCATTTCACTTTACATTCACTCCTCCTTCATTTCACTTTACATTCACTCCCATTTAATTTCACTTTATATTCACTCCTCCTTCATTTCACTTTACATTCACTCCTCCCTCATTTCATTTCACTTTACATTCACTCCCATTTAATTTCATTTTACATTCACTCCTCCCTCATTTCACTTTACATTCACTCCCATTTCATTTCACTTTACATTCACTCCTCCCTCATTTCACTTTACATTCACTCCCATTTCATTTCATTTTATATTCACTCCTCCCTCATTTCACTTTACATTCACTCCTCCCTCATTTCACTTTACATTCACTCCCATTTCATTTCATTTTATATTCACTCCTCCTTCATTTCACTTTATATTCACTCCTCCCTCATTTCACTTTATATTCACTCCTCCCTCATTTCACTTTACATTCACTCCCATTTCATTTCACTTTACATTCACTCCTCCCTCATTTCACTTTACATTCACTCCCATTTCATTTCACTTTATATTCACTCCTCCCTCATTTCACTTTACATTCACTCCTCCCTCATTTCACTTTACATTCACTCCTCCCTCATTTCACTTTACATTCACTCCTCCCTCATTTCACTTTATATTCACTCCTCCCTCATTTCACTTTATATTCACTCCTCCCTCATTTCACTTTACATTCACTCCTCCTTCATTTCACTTTACATTCACTCCTCCCTCATTTCATTTCACTTTACATTCACTCCCATTTAATTTCATTTTACATTCACTCCTCCCTCATTTCACTTTACATTCACTCCCATTTCATTTCACTTTACATTCACTCCTCCCTCATTTCACTTTACATTCACTCCCATTTCATTTCATTTTACATTCACTCCTCCCTCATTTCATTTTACATTCACTCCTTCATTTCACTTTACATTCACTCCCACTTAATTTCACTTTACATTCACTCCTTCATTTCACTTTACATTCACTCCCACTTCATTTCACTTTACATTCACTCCTTCATTTCACTTTACATTCACTCCTCCCTCATTTCACTTTACATTCACTCCCATTTAATTTCATTTTATATTCACTCCTCCCTCATTTCACTTTACATTCACTCCCATTTCATTTCACTTTACATTCACTCCCATTTAATTTCATTTTATATTCACTCCTCCCTCATTTCACTTTACATTCACTCCCATTTAATTTCACTTTACATTCACTCCTCCCTCATTTCACTTTACATTCACTCCCATTTAATTTCATTTTATATTCACTCCTCCCTCATTTCACTTTACATTCACTCCCATTTAATTTCATTTTACATTCACTCCTCCCTCATTTCACTTTACATTCACTCCTCCCTCATTTCACTTTACATTCACTCCTCCCTCATTTCACTTTACATTCACTCCCATTTAATTTCATTTTATATTCACTCCTCCCTCATTTCACTTTACATTCACTCCTCCCTCATTTCACTTTACATTCACTCCCATTTAATTTCATTTTATATTCACTCCTCCCTCATTTCACTTTACATTCACTCCCATTTCATTTCACTTTATATTCACTCCTCCCTCATTTCACTTTATATTCACTCCTCCCTCATTTCACTTTACATTCACTCCCATTTCATTTCATTTTATATTCACTCCTCAATTTCACTTTACATTCACTCCTCCCTCATTTCACTTTACATTCACTCCCATTTAATTTCATTTTATATTCACTCCTCCCTCATTTCACTTTACATTCACTCCTCCCTCATTTCACTTTACATTCACTCCCATTTAATTTCATTTTACATTCACTCCTCCCTCATTTCACTTTACATTCACTCCCATTTCATTTTATATTCACTCCTCCTTCATTTCACTTTATATTCACTCCTCCCTCATTTCACTTTATATTCACTCCTCCCTCATTTCACTTTACATTCACTCCCATTTAATTTCATTTTACATTCACTCCTCCCTCATTTCACTTTACATTCACTCCCATTTCATTTCACTTTACATTCACTCCTCCCTCATTTCACTTTACATTCACTCCCATTTCATTTCATTTTATATTCACTCCTCCTTCATTTCACTTTATATTCACTCCTCCCTCATTTCACTTTATATTCACTCCTTCATTTCACTTTACATTCACTCCCACTTAATTTCACTTTACATGCACTCCTTCATTTCATTTTACATTCACTCCTCCCTCATTTCATTTCACTTTACATTCACTCCCATTTCATTTCATTTTACATTCCCTCCTCCCTCATTTCACTTTACATTCACTCCCATTTAATTTCATTTTATATTCACTCCTCCCTCATTTCACTTTACATTCACTCCCATTTAATTTCATTTTACATTCACTCCTCCCTCATTTCAATTTACATTCACTCCCATTTAATTTCATTTTATATTCACTCCTCCCTCATTTCACTTTACATTCACTCCCATTTAATTTCACTTTACGTTCACTCCTCCCTCATTTCACTTTACATTCACTCCCATTTAATTTCATTTTATATTCACTCCTCCTCCCTCATTTCACTTTACATTCACTCCCATTTAATTTCATTTTACATTCACTCCTCCCTCATTTCACTTTACATTCACTCCTCCCTCATTTCACTTTACATTCACTCCCATTTAATTTCATTTTATATTCACTCCTCCCTCATTTCACTTTACATTCACTCCTCCCTCATTTCACTTTACATTCACTCCTCCCTCATTTCACTTTATATTCACTCCCATTTCATTTCATTTTATATTCACTCCTCCCTCATTTCACTTTACATTCACTCCCATTTCATTTCACTTTATATTCACTCCTCCCTCATTTCACTTTATATTCACTCCTCCCTCATTTCAATTTACATTCACTCCTCCCTCATTTCACTTTACATTCACTCCCATTTCATTTCATTTTATATTCACTCCTCAATTTCACTTTACATTCACTCCTCCCTCATTTCACTTTACATTCACTCCATTTAATTTCATTTTACATTCACTCCTCCCTCATTTCACTTTACATTCACTCCCATTTAGTTTCATTTTACATTCACTCCTCCCTCATTTCACTTTACATTCACTCCCATTTAATTTCATTTTATATTCACTCCTCCCTCATTTCACTTTACATTCACTCCCATTTAATTTCATTTTACATTCACTCCTCCCTCATTTCACTTTACATTCACTCCCATTTCATTTTATATTCACTCCTCCTTCATTTCACTTTATATTCACTCCTCCCTCATTTCACTTTATATTCACTCTCCCTCATTTCACTTTACATTCACTCCCATTTATTTCATTTTACATTCACTCCTCCCTCATTTCACTTTACATTCACTCCCATTTCATTTCACTTTACATTCACTCCTCCCTCATTTCACTTTACATTCACTCCCATTTCATTTCATTTTATATTCACTCCTCCTTCATTTCACTTTATATTCACTCCTCCCTCATTTCACTTTATATTCACTCCTTCATTTCACTTTACATTCACTCCCACTTAATTTCACTTTACATGCACTCCTTCATTTCATTTTACATTCACTCCTCCCTCATTTCATTTCACTTTACATTCACTCCCATTTCATTTCATTTTACATTCCCTCCTCCCTCATTTCACTTTACATTCACTCCCATTTAATTTCATTTTATATTCACTCCTCCCTCATTTCACTTTACATTCACTCCCATTTAATTTCATTTTACATTCACTCCTCCCTCATTTCAATTTACATTCACTCCCATTTAATTTCATTTTATATTCACTCCTCCCTCATTTCACTTTACATTCACTCCCATTTAATTTCACTTTACGTTCACTCCTCCCTCATTTCACTTTACATTCACTCCCATTTAATTTCATTTTATATTCACTCCTCCCTCATTTCACTTTACATTCACTCCCATTTAATTTCATTTTACATTCACTCCTCCCTCATTTCACTTTACATTCACTCCTCCCTCATTTCACTTTACATTCACTCCCATTTAATTTCATTTTATATTCACTCCTCCCTCATTTCACTTTACATTCACTCCTCCCTCATTTCACTTTACATTCACTCCTCCCTCATTTCACTTTATATTCACTCCCATTTCATTTCATTTTATATTCACTCCTCCCTCATTTCACTTTACATTCACTCCCATTTCATTTCACTTTATATTCACTCCTCCCTCATTTCACTTTATATTCACTCCTCCCTCATTTCAATTTACATTCACTCCTCCCTCATTTCACTTTACATTCACTCCCATTTCATTTCATTTTATATTCACTCCTCAATTTCACTTTACATTCACTCCTCCCTCATTTCACTTTACATTCACTCCCATTTAATTTCATTTTACATTCACTCCTCCCTCATTTCACTTTACATTCACTCCCATTTAGTTTCATTTTACATTCACTCCTCCCTCATTTCACTTTACATTCACTCCCATTTAATTTCATTTTATATTCACTCCTCCCTCATTTCACTTTACATTCACTCCCATTTAATTTCATTTTACATTCACTCCTCCCTCATTTCACTTTACATTCACTCCTCCCTCATTTCACTTTACATTCACTCCTCCCTCATTTCACTTTACATTCACTCCCATTTAATTTCATTTTATATTCACTCCTCCCTCATTTCACTTTACATTCACTCCTCCCTCATTTCACTTTACATTCACCCATTTAATTTCATTTTATATTCACTCCTCCCTCATTTCACTTTACATTCACTCCCATTTCATTTCACTTTATATTCACTCCTCCCTCATTTCACTTTATATTCACTCCTCCCTCATTTCAATTTACATTCACTCCTCCCTCATTTCACTTTACATTCACTCCCATTTCATTTCATTTTATATTCACTCCTCAATTTCACTTTACATTCACTCCTCCCTCATTTCACTTTACATTCACTCCCATTTAATTTCATTTTATATTCACTCCTCCCTCATTTCACTTTACATTCACTCCCATTTAATTTCATTTTACATTCACTCCTCCCTCATTTCACTTTACATTCACTCCCATTTAATTTCATTTTACATTCACTCCTCCCTCATTTCACTTTACATTCACTCCCATTTCATTTCATTTTATATTCACTCCTCCTTCATTTCACTTTATATTCACTCCTCCCTCATTTCACTTTATATTCACTCCTCCCTCATTTCACTTTACATTCACTCCCATTTAATTTCATTTTACATTCACTCCTCCCTCATTTCACTTTACATTCACTCCCATTTCATTTCACTTTACATTCACTCCTCCCTCATTTCACTTTACATTCACTCCCATTTCATTTCATTTTATATTCACTCCTCCTTCATTTCACTTTATATTCACTCCTCCCTCATTTCACTTTATATTCACTCCTTCATTTCACTTTACATTCACTCCCACTTAATTTCACTTTACATGCACTCCTTCATTTCATTTTACATTCACTCCTCCCTCATTTCACTTTACATTCACTCCCATTTAATTTCACTTTACATTCACTCCTCCCTCATTTCACTTTACATTCACTCCCATTTCATTTAATTTTATATTCACTCCTCCTTCATTTCACTTTATATTCACTCCTCCCTCATTTCACTTTATATTCACTCCTCCCTCATTTCACTTTACATTCACTCCTCCCTCATTTCACTTTACATTCACTCCCATTTCATTTCATTTTATATTCACTCCTCCCTCATTTCACTTTACATTCACTCCTCCCTCATTTCACTTTATATTCACTCCTCCCTCATTTCACTTTACATTCACTCCCATTTCATTTCACTTTACATTCACTCCTCCCTCATTTCACTTTACATTCACTCCCATTTCATTTCACTTTATATTCACTCCCTCATTTCACTTTACATTCACTCCTCCCTCATTTCACTTTACATTCACTCCTCCCTCATTTCACTTTACATTCACTCCTCCCTCATTTCACTTTATATTCACTCCTCCCTCATTTTACTTTACATTCACTCCCATTTCATTTCATTTTACCCATTCACTCCTCCCTCATTTCATTTTACATTCACTCCTTCATTTCACTTTACATTCACTCCCACTTAATTTCACTTTACATTCACTCCTTCATTTCACTTTACATTCACTCCCACTTCATTTCACTTTACATTCACTCCTTCATTTCACTTTACATTCACTCCTCCCTCATTTCATTTTACATTCACTCCTTCATTTCACTTTACATTCACTCCCACTTCATTTCACTTTACATTCACTCCTTCATTTCACTTTACATTCACTCCCATTCATTTCATTTTACATTCACTCCTTCATTTCACTTTACATTCACTCCCACTTCATTTCACTTTACATTCACTCCTTCATTTCACTTTACATTCACTCCCACTTAATTTCACTTTACATTCACTCCTTCATTTCACACTTTCACTCCTCCCTCATTTCATTTTACATTCACTCCTTCATTTCACTTTACATTCACTCCCACTTAATTTCACTTTACATTCACTCCTTCATTTCACTTTACATTCACTCCTTCATTTCACTTTACATTCACTCCTCCCTCATTTCACTTTACATTCACTCCCACTTCATTTCACTTTACATTCACTCCTTCATTTCACTTTACATTCACTCCCACTTCATTTCACTTTACATTCACTCCTTCATTTCACTTTACATTCACTCCCACTTAATTTCACTTTACATTCACTCCTTCATTTCACTTTACATTCACTCCTTCATTTCACTTTACATTCACTCCTCCCTCATTTCACTTTACATTCACTCCTCCCTCATTTCATTTTACATTCACTCCTTCATTTCACTTTACATTCACTCCCACTTAATTTCACTTTACATTCACTCCTTCATTTCACTTTACATTCACTCCTCTCTCATTTCACTTTACATTCACTCCCACTTCATTTCACTTTACATTCACTCCTTCATTTCACTTTACATTCACTCCTTCATTTCACTTTACATTCACTCCCACTTAATTTCACTTTACATTCACTCCCACTTCATTTCACTTTACATTCACTCCTTCATTTCACTTTACATTCACTCCTTCATTTCACTTTACATTCACTCCCACTTCATTTCACTTTACATTCACTCCTTCATTTCACTTTACATTCACTCCCACTTAATTTCACTTTACATTCACTCCTTCATTTCACTTTACATTCACTCCTTCATTTCACTTTACATTCACTCCTCCCTCATTTCACTTTACATTCACTCCCACTTCATTTCACTTTACATTCACTCCTTCATTTCACTTTACATTCACTCCCACTTAATTTCACTTTACATTCACTCCTTCCTCATTTCACTTTACATTCACTCCTCCCTCATTTCACTTTATATTCACTCCTCCCTCATTTCACTTTACATTCACTCCATTTACTGAGAAAATTAATGTTATCCAAACACTGTGGTGGACATGCACATTAGATAGTTCATGACTTAGTAAAAAGATTAAAATGATACTTCAACTTTGTAAGAACTGAACAATGAAAATAATGAATTTCGACAAAACGTTTGACATTTCATTTAACATAAGAACTTTCCCTTTACATTCACTCCTCCCTCATTTCACTTTACATTCACTCCTCCCTCATTTCACTTTACATTCACTCCTCCCTCATTTCACTTTACATTCACTCCTCCCTCATTTCACTTTATATTAACTTCTCCCTCATTCTTCCCATTTACATTCCCTCCACTTACTTAATGTTTCTTAATGTAATTAATGTTATTCAAACACTGTGGTGGACATGCAAATTACAGATAGTTTTTGTCTTATTAAAAAGATTAAAATGATACTCTTTGTAAGAACTGAACTCCTCCCTTCCTTAATCTTGTTTCATCCTATCAGTAAACAACTTATCTCTCTTCATACTCCTTTATTCCCATGCATTTCTTCTGCACACCCCTACAAACCACCTTTTTTTCAGAGTAGTGATCCTGTTCCGGACATAATTTTTAACACCTGTCCATGTTCGCTCCTTCAATGCTGGTTCTGCTTGTATGCATCGCTCACATTCTTTCTTACCAGGCACTCTGCATGTGTTGATGAAGCTTGTCATGTGTCGTTCTGCTTTTACCTCAGAACTTTCCCATTTCCTCTTTGAAGGATTTAAAGAACCTACAAAATAAATAAATACATTCCAATTACAACTGAAGTCAGCTCAAAAACAAAAACAACTGAATGATCCCTAATATGTATATATTTAGAATTCTGAAAATGGGTATAGGAGAGTTAAAATTAAGGGGTGGTTGACTGTTTTTTTCTAGGTTTGATTGTGTTTATGGGGTGCAGTCTAACGTGTTCATGCTTAGTTTTTTTTTTAAAAACGCATATTTTACCTTTATTCCACACCGCTCAATCCCTTCTCTGATAAACACGCTGATCATTTCCTGCCTTTATGAAGCCCCTCCCTCAGAAATACGCGATTGGTTAGCTGGCTCAGTGTGTTGTGATTGGCTGAACCGCCTCTACTGCACGTCTGAACGTCCCGCCCCTCAGCTCAGCAGCATGTGCTCCGGTTGTATTGTAACCAATGGCGTCGTCTGTACTGCTTATCAATTTGAGCCCGATTGAGACGCCGAGGGTATTAGTGAAGAGGATCGCACAGAACCTGTGCAAGCACGGCTGTTAATGGTATGTTTGTTTGTTGTTGTCTCATACTTTTAGATATGCTGTTATTTGTAAATGGCACTGCTTCTGTTAGCTTCTAATATATGGTTTTATCCTGATTAAAGCTTTAATACAGTATGGCAACCGCACGTGCATCCATGTTTAACGCTTCTCACAGCTATGTAAAAATAAGTGTATTCACTGAGCTGACGATCTGAATGAGAGAGGGAGACAGGGTTCCTACGGGGTTTGGAAAAGTATGGAATTGGATTTAAGTATTTTCCAGGTCTGGAAAAGTATGGAAAATGAAAGCAGAGTATGGAAAAATATTTGTGTTTCCAGACTTGTTCCCTTATTTAGTTTTTTAATAATAGAAAATTAAGAATTTAATGAAAATAAATTTATCGTACAAGAAGTAAGGTTTCATGGCAGCTGTTTAGTGATTCTTTAGTGATCATCAAATGAATGAATTAATTCATTGTGCACTTTTTCATTATGCAAAAGGCAGGTTATAAGCATTTTGGGTTTAGCACCATATTACATTGCCTCAAGGATCTTTGCAAAAATAAAAAATAGGATCTTTGCAAAGATAAAAAAAAACTTAGCATATAGGACAATGCACACAGAGCCACCTGTTGTGCCATCAGCCCATTTCGTGGTGTGGTTTCTTGGCTGCCACAGACTATGCATTAAAGAGACTTAAGGCCTTAAAAGATGGCATATTGCCCCAATGAAAGCCAAATCTTTAAACACTTTTTTACAGTACCAGTCTTTTTTATAGACCCGTCAACTTGGCAAATGTTATGCCATCAGCCCATTTCCTGTCATAGTTTCTCCAGCACCACAGACAATGTGTTAAATTAGACATTAGGCCTTGATATTAGGGGATCTAACATAAAGAAAAAGCTACATTTTGAGCAGGTAGATCTCTGTTAATTCATGTGCATCAATGCTATTGTTTTATTCATAGTAAGATGGCAGTGATGCACAAAGGAAATAGGTTATATAAAACTAGAAATTGTAATGCATTAGAATGCCAAACATTCCCATGCACATGTGAATAGTTTCTTGAGGGCACAAAAAAAGTTTCTTGTGTGCATGTAAAAGTTTGTATTTTTTTAATTTATTTTGTTATTTTAAGAAAATCAATGAAAAACCCTGAGAAAATAAAAATATTTACAGATAACTGTACTATATACCAAATATAAAGCTGAAAATAATGCTGTATGAACCATTTATATTAAAGGGATACTCCGCCCCAAAATAAAAATTTTGTCAATCACTTTCCCCCATGTCGTTCCAAACCCATAAAAGCTTTGTTCATCTTCGGAACGCAATTTAAGATATTTTGGATGAAAACTAGAAGGCTTGTGACTGTCCCATTTACTGCATAGTAAATTGCACTGTCAAGGTCCATAAAAGTATAAAAAGCATCGTCAGATAGTCCATCTTCCAGTATGCGGCTGACACAGAAGAGCATACGCTGCTTGCGTCCAGCGGATATTCTCAAAAATGGCGCTACGCTGAACCAGAGGAGATTAATTGTTGAATAAAGACATTTTGTTTTCTTTGCGCAAAAAAAGTTTTCTCGTCGCTTCATTAAATTCAGATTGAACCACTGATGGTGGATGGACTATTCTGACGATGCTTTTCATCCTTTTATGGACCTTGACAGTGCAATTTACTATGCAGTCAATGGGACAGTCACAAGCCTCCCGGATTTCATCCAAAATAGCTTAAATTGCGTTCCGAAGATGAACAAAGCTTTTACGGGTTTGGAACAACATGGGGGTAAGTGATTAATGACAAAATTTTCATTTTGGGGCGGAGTAACCCTTTAAATATGGTCTGAAAATCTACTGAGAGGTTTGGAAATTTGAGTCTGGAAAAGTATGGAATTTTGAAATGAAAAATGTGTAGGAACCCTGGGGAGAGATGCAGAGCAGGGCGACGCGAGGAATAGGATTAAGAACCACTGCATTATGACATTGATTTTGAAACTTGTGAATCCATTAGAATCGTCAGAAGACAGAATTGCGATTCATATATGAATAGATGTTTACGTGCACCCCTAGTTTTCTCTTTCTCTTTTCTAAAGCAGCGCAGCATGGCATCGTCCCGGTTTATCTGGGTTCGTGATGTCACCAACCCGGGAAGTAACTCGATGTAGTCCCTACGAGCCGTTTTTGTAGGCATTAAACTGCCAGAATTTTTAAAAGACGATATCTCCGTTTGCATTTAACTTTCAGCGCTTCAACTTTGCAGATATTGTTTATGCTCAAACAGCAATATTACACACTAACTAATGTTAAAAAAGTGAAATCGCAATCAATCACCCCTTTAAGAAATTAAGGCATTTTAATGCAACTCCAAATGAAATTTAAGGCCCCTTTCACAGAAACACAATAGCTAAATTGCAAGTGTTTCTAAGATTTACAAACTAGTTACGTAATATTACATGAGGCATCTTAGATAATCTATCAGCGACCAAGAAATCTTACCAGCCAATTTAATAAAGCAAGTATATAAAATATTTTGTATGCTGAATCTTATGTGTCAAATAGTTTAAAGGGATAGTTCACCTAAAAAGGAAAATTCTGTCATCATTTACTCATCCTCAAGTAGATCCAAACCTGTATGAATGTGTTTGTTCTGAACACAAAGGAAGATATTCTGAAGAATGAGGGAAACTACCTACTATGGAAGTCAATGGTGCCCCAAAACAGCCTGATTACAAACTTTCTTCAGAATATCTTCCTTTGTGTTCAGAACAAACACATTCGTACAGGTTTGGAACTACTTGAGGGTGAGTAAATGACAGAATTTTCCTTTTTGGGTGAACTATCCCTTTAAGATTCAAGATTCAAGAATATGTAAAATTTTTGAACAGTGTAATTTTTATAAATACAGGTATTATTTTTCTTGTGAAGTATATATAAACATCTGTTATGTGAAATAGCTAATTCAGGACTGTACTAAATAAAAAATAACATGCAATTTTCATGTTCCCTCTTATTTTTTTTTTAAATTACATGTTGCATATATGCATGGATGAAAGATCATCACCTACAGCTCAACCTGGCAAAGACTGAGCTTCTTTCCCTGCCACTCCAACTCCAACATTTCACCATCCAGCTAGGTTCATCAACAATTACCCCATCAACTTCGGTCAGAAATCTTGGTGTAATCTTTGATGACCAGCTGACCTTCAAAGAGCACATTGCAAAGACTGCTCGATCTTGCAGGTTTGCGCTACACAACATCAGAAAAATCAGGCCCTTCCTGACAGAGCATGCTGCGCAACTTCTTGTCCAGGCCCTTGTCGTTTCTAGGTTGGACTACTGCAATGCCCTTCTGGCTGGTCTTCCATCAAACGCAATCAAACCTCTACAAATGATTCAGAATGCAGCGGCACGACTGGTCTTCAATGAGCCCAAAAGAGCCCATGTTACACCTCTCTTCATCTCACTGCACTGGCTACCAGTGGCAGCTCGCATCAAGTTCAAGACACTGATGCTTGCATACAGAACGACCACAGGCTCAGCACCCTCCTACTTCCACGCACTATTACAAATCTACATCCCCTCCAGAAGTCTGAGATCTGCTAGTGAGCGACGCCTTGTGGTACCATCACAGAGAGGCTCAAAATCACTCTCCAGAACATTCTCATTCACCATTCCTGGATGGTGGAATAATCTTCCCACCCCTATCCGGAATGCTGGATCCCTGTCAATCTTCAAGCAACAACTGAAAACTCATCTCTTTCGGCACTACTTGACTTCATCGTAAACTTTATAAAAAATAAATAAATACATTTTTTTTTATCTTTCTCTTAATTTATTCCTTCTCTTGCTAGCTTGTACCTATTTGAACAATGACTGAGACTTGGTGTTACGAGCACTTCCTCTGTCTGATTGCCTCTTCAAAATGAATCGCTTTATGTATTCTCTAATTGTAAGTCGCTTTGGATAAAAGCGTCTGCAAAATGACTAAATGTAAATGCATATTCTAGGTAAGGGACATGTAAACGTATGAACACAACAGTGGCTTGTTTGTGCACAGCTGGAAAGCATATTATTTCTTGCATAATGTTTATGCAGGTCTCTATTGTTGCGTTGATTTCTCTGTTGAAGTCAATTTATTTGACATACCTTTGCCCCAGTGTATAAGATGTTTGAAAGATGAATTTAAGTCATTTTAATAATAATTAAGGCCCGAGGATTTTTCTTACCTTGTTCCTTTGGGGGACACTGCAGCTGGCAAAAAGATGGTTGATGCATGTCTGCTGGTGTAGTTGTTTCAGGCAGGTCTCTGGGCTCCTCCTCATCACTTGACATTTCATCACCTTGGGCCTCAAGTTGCTCTAAAAATACAATGACAATATTTTTTTATATAGACATACATTTGCAAATATGTACAGCACAGACACACAAAAATCCAAAGATGCTCCTACCATTTGGGTCGATCTCAATTTCATCAAGTTTCTTTCCTTTGAATTCGGACAATGTTCCCTTTTCCATTGCCATTAGGACCTTACTCATTTTTGCCAGCTGCAGTGTCCCCTCTGGTAACCGGTAGAATTGTCTGTGAATTCTTATATCGTGACCCAAAAAATCAGCCAGTTGGTCTGCTTCGTTTTCACTGAGGTTGAGAATCTTTGACATGGTTGCGATGTGTTTCCTCAGTTTAGTTGATGATAGTGCTTCAGGATTCTTTATGCCACATTCATGAGCAGCTCTACTGATGCACTCTCCTCCTCGGTAGGCAGACATTGCTCCAGGTCTGGCAAACATAAAGGGATTCTCAGCTGGAACGCCACAAGCCTCTCGCGTTTCGGTGAGCAGCTCCATAGCAGAAACCATAGAAGGCTTGAAGAGAACAGGAACCTTTCTCCCTCGTTTACCACGGATCTCAACTCTGGTAAAGTGCACACACAGCTTTCTCTCAAATTCAGAAAGACAGATGGCGATGTCTTCGTGCAGCTCAGAAGAATCCCTGCTTTTAAAAGCTGACAAAAGCATCCTTGAGACCTCACCTTCTCTTCGCCTGTTAAACAGGATGACTTGGGACAATGTGACCTTGGCAAGAGCAGCATAGCTGTCTGCAGAACTTGGGCAACTTCTGAGCTTACTGAGCAAATCACCGTGTTTCTTCTCCAGATGAGCATGCAGGACTTTGACATCCTGAGTGAAAGGAATGATCTGTGGAGCATTCCACTTGGCTTCTTTCAGTGTAGTTATAGCACCAGCGGAAATGTATTCATTCCACCTTGCCTGATGTATTTTCCTGAAGTCTCGAGCACACTCAGCACGCTCATGATCACCGTACATCATGGCGTTGCTCTCAACAATGCTACAGATCTTGTTTAATGAATGGCCAAGTTTGAGAGCTAAAGAGGGAATGCGGTAAGAATTCTTCTCTTCATCATAGCCAGAGACAACTTTAACAGCTGATATGATATGCTTGAAGTTTGCTGGTATGAAGAAGTCGACCATTGTTCTCAGTGGCGTAATCTTCCTTGCTTCAAGAAGCAACCTGCCAACTTCTCTAATTTTCTGTCTGATGTAGTCATGTTTGGTCACATCAGACCCCATCCTGTTGAACATGTGCTCCCCCAGCTGCATGATGCATCTGTCAGAATGAACTACACGGGAAACCTCGTCGTAGTTCATGAAGGAGAGTATTTTCTTGAAACTTTTGCTCACCTCTAAGCCGACTGGTGTTTTCAGAGCGCACAGGGATCTAACTCTTTTCCTGCCCTGAGGTTCATCATCTTTAGGTTTCAGTGGACAGTTCTTAACATGTTTCCAAAGGCTACGCTTGTTGTAAAGGCCTTGGCAGTAGATGCAGTGAATAAATTCTATGGCCCCTTTTCTCTTTTTTGGACGGTAGCAGGCAATCATCTCCCCACGCCCTTGTCTCACCACATCTGTGTTGTGGGCAAAGTTGCCCCGTTTTCTAAGGAGGTTTAATTGCACTCGCCTTTCTTTGGAATGTTTTGGAAACGCGACTGCCTTTGCGACTTCTATTTCATTGTGATGGACAAACTCGAGGTGTCTTGCCATTTTTGAGTAAGGCTTAGAGCAGTAAAGACAATATTGCTTCTTGTTGTATGTCTTGCGTTCCTGCCTTGAAGATGGCACTGACTCAATAAAAGTCCTATCACCAGGCAAGGTGTCTGTCTCTTTGGTTTGGCATTTTGGCCTTTTTGGTGAAGGTGCAGTGATACTTTTTTTAGTCTCTTTTGAAAAGGGTGATGTTGGATGCATCAAAGAACTTTTGGCCTTGTCATGTCCAGAAGCACTATCATGTGATTCATCTGAGCTGCTTTCAGCTTTGTTGTATGCAGAAGAACTACCATCTGACTCATCTGAGCCAATTTTGGGTATGTAGTCAACATCGCTGTAGTCTGTCTCAGTGACGTCACTTCCTGAATACTGAATGAGAGAATTTAACACTTACTCAAAAAGTACTTTTAGCGCTCACACAATTTGGTACACAACTGCCAAGAATCTTAACAGATTTTTAACAGGAAGAGGAAGTATGTGGTAGGGTTGGGTACCGAAACCCGGTACCTATGTAACTGGTATGTACTAGAACCGAATCAGAACGCAGATTTCAGTGCCTCATTTCAGTGCCATGCCTGAGAGATCGATTAAAATATTTGTCCTTTGTTTCTCCGAAACGCACGTAAGAAGCATCACCGGCACCGCACGTGAAAAATAATCTCCTGACTGAGAAAATGCACGTGAACTCAAGTCGGAAAGCTCTAATAATACAAGTCCAACAAATGTTTGTAGTAACGCTAGTGTGTTGTTTTCACATTCCCACTTAAAAGCACTACTCTGGGAATGAGAGCATCCGAGGAGTGCGTGAATGCAGACATTACACTTGCTCTGACGGCAGCAGGTAGCCTTCCATTATAGTGCTATCATACAAATACACTTACTTGTAAGTAGGGCTGGGCGATATGGCCAAAAAAATTATCACGATAATTTTTTTCATATCAGTCTATATCGATAATTATCACGATAAATGTCAAATATTTCTTTCTTTCAAGTTTAAAGCCAGAATTTAGCTCCAAGGTGAAAGTTGTAGAAACCAGACCATTAATTTTCCTTAACAAAATAAATATATAACTAGAAAAAATAATTTCTTAGTTTCTGCATGTTCTAATGAGTGATATTGTTTCAAATCAAGAAACAGTTTCGGGTTGCTTGATAATATTAATAATAATAATAATAATAATATCACTTTGTTGTCCTCTTAGAAATGCACATTTGATAGTAGCTTGAGTTTGGATGCAGAGGTACATTTGTGTTCATTATCAAAATCAGTAACATCTGTAAAAAATTGTAGCAACCTCAGTTTTATATGGTTACATTTACTCTGACCAAGTTTTTTTTTTTTTTTTTTTGAAGTATTGGTCTCCCATTGTAGCATACGTTTAAATCATTAGCAGACGCAGAGAGAGAGAGAGAGAGAGAGAGAGAGAGAGAGGTGTGCGCGCGCTGAACAGAGCAGACGCAGAGAGAGAGAGAGGTGTGCGCGCGCTGAACAGAGCAGACGCAGAGAGAGAGAGAGAGGTGTGCGCGCGCTGAACAGAGCAGACGCAGAGAGAGAGAGAGAGGTGTGCGCGCGCTGAACAGAGCAGACGCAGAGAGAGAGAGAGAGAGGTGTGCGCGCGCTGAACAGAGCAGACGCAGAGAGAGAGAGAGAGAGAGAGAGAGAGAGGTGTGCGCACGCTGAACAGAGCAGACGCAGAGAGAGAGAGAAGTGTGCGCGCGCTGAACAGAGCAGACGCAGAGAGAGAGAGAGAGGTGTGCGCGCGCTGAACAGAGAAGACGCAGAGAGAGAGAGGTGTGCGCGCGCTGAACAGAGCAGACGCAGAGAGAGAGGTGTGCGCGCGCTGAACAGAGCAGACGCAGAGAGAGAGAGAGAGAGAGGTGTGCGCGCGCTGAACAGAGCAGACGCAGAGAGAGAGAGAGAGAGAGAGAGAGGTGTGCGCGCGCTGAACAGAGCAGACGCAGAGAGAGAGAGAGAGAGAGACAGAGAGAGGTGTGTGCGCGTGCTGGGAGAGCAAGACCTCGCGCTGGCGCGGCAGTATCGGTGATTCTCAGAAACTAGGTTTGGGTGCTTTTTGAAGGGAAAAAGGTCGCTAAAGGGGTCTGCAATATTGCTAAGTTGGCAACACTGTGCATCTCCATTTCTCCAACAAGGGGTCGGGCCACGGGTCAAACAGAAAATACGCGCTGCGTTAATCGCGCGTTAAAAAAATTAGTGCCGTTAAAATGAGTTTGCATTAACGCGTTATTAACGCGTTAACTTTGACAGCACTAATATATATATATATATATACGTATATAACAAGTATCGGTTCAGGCACCGGCACAGTTTTAAAAGTATTGATTTGGCACCGGTATCGAAAAAAAAAAAAAACCATACCCAACCCTAGTATGTGGGCATAGTTTGGTAAGTGGTGGTTACTGTTATATTAAGCTGCAATGTGTTGTGGATACTTAAGGGATGTGATAAGCAAAGTCATATAATTATGCAAAATCATTTGAGCATATGACGTATTATATGACAAGTTACATACAGTACCTGTCTTTTTCTTGATGGTCTTAAAGAGTGCATCTGAAAAAGGTGAAATACAAACAAATATATTATAAATAATAATATAATCTATTTAGTACTACCAGTACACACCTAGACCATACCTATAATTCAGAAAATTTTATTTTTAGATTTTACATTTTATCCCCTCTTCCCCAAGACAATAAAATCCAGGAGAATCCCAAGTTAGATCTATATTAGTATGCCTTCATGTACAAATCCTTTAATAATTTACCCACCTCCCTTAATGGGAGTGTCTCAGACTCCTGTGATGAACTAATCAGAGGCGCAGATGAGGCACAAGGTGAGGATGATGAAGGCTGCGCAGGAGAGGATGAGGACGATGATGGTAGCGCAGGAGAAGGTGAGGATGATGAAGGCTGCGCAGGAGAGGATGAGGACGATGATGGTAGCGCAGGAGAAGGTGAGGGTGATGAAGGCTGCGCAGGAGAGGATGAGGACGATGATGGTAGCACAGGAGAAGGTGAGGGTGATGAGGCCACTACAGAAGTAGCACAGGGTGTTGATGAAGAGGGTGCGTCGGATGTGGATGCAACAGAAGATGACTGTGAGAGCTTGAAAATATAATTGGAATAAAAATATAAGGACTAAAAGCAAAAGCACCAAGCAAGCAATGTAAATTTTAATACAATAATCAACTGTTAATGGACTATAAATCTAATGGACTATAAATCATACAGTAGTGTGATGTCTATTTTACATATTACTCACCAAGCAATCTTTTTGTGATGGCTGTTTGGCAGTCTTATTTTGCTCCTGTTCACAGCAATCTTCATGATGTTGTCGTAATTTTGACAATCTTGATTGAAACAGCTTCTGCATATATAATATAAAGAGGTATTTAGCTTAAGACAGGAGAAAAAGTACATTAACAGTATTGATAGCTATAGCAACCAAAGACAATTTAACAAAACCAAAAGACAAAAACAAAACACTAGAGGTGAATATTTAAAAAAAAATAATAATAATAAATAATAAAAAAAAGTTTTTAATAAATTCATAGTTTATTCCAAGGGTGTCATTAGACCCCTTTTTACTACAGCATGAGCAATGCCCTTTTAGCAAATGAGTCACTCTTTTGAGTTGGTATAAAATACGCTGGATGACTATATTCACCTGCAAGTTATTAGTTGAACATCTGTATGTGTAGAATGTAAAAGATTCTGTACTAAAGGTAATACTATTAAATCTTCATAAAACCATTACAATTTCACAGTGTATGGTATTACGATATTTATTGAATCAATTCTTTAATTTATACCTTACATTCTACCATTCTTCACAGAATATGATTTAACACCTGCCAATATGGTGGTGTGTTTTCGCACAGTGCTAGGCCCTGCCTGCTGTTGTTGAAAAAAATGCCTTTGCTTAGTAGGGGTGTTACAGTACACAAATATGACGGTTCGGTACATACACTATATTGCCAAAAGTATTGGGTTGATCGGAACAGGTTTGACTACTTTAGTCATTTCTATGAGTAAATCTTAATGTTAAAGCATATAATGATATTCTAGGAAATTGTGTGCTAATATTATAGCAACAGTTTGGTTCTTTTCTATTCTAACATGACAATGTTCTGTCTATAAGACAAGGTTCAAAAGGAAAATGATTGATTGAGAGTGTGTGGAAGAACTTGACTGGTCTGCATAAAACCAAGTCCTAATCCCAGTTTAACACCTCTGGTGTGACTGTAAATGCAGACCTTGAGGACAAAAACTTTTGATGTATGTTTTACTTTACATGCAATGAATCTAAAATATATGAACGTTTCACTTTTTTAAATTACTTAGAAAAAAAATTTTTTTCACTATTCTTCTAATTTATTGAGATGTCCTGTACTTCCAGAAACATTCCAACAATTCATGATTGCTTTTTGTATGGTTTTGAAAGTATTCTAATTTGTTGAGATAGTGAATTGGGTGGGTTTTTGTTAAATGGAGCCTAAATCATCCACATTTAAAAGAACAGACTTAAACTACTTCAGTCTGTGTGCATTGAATTTAATACATAGTTTCACAATTTGAGTTGAATACTGAAATATTGAAATGAACTTTTCCAATTTAATTTATTGAGATGTTGTAATTACCATGAATGTGTCAGGGGAAATAGTAAGGAGATATTTGTGATTATTTAATTAAACTAGTGTTTTGTGTCAGTTTTGCAAAGATGAAGATGGTGATCCTGACTGAAAAGTTGTCAATGGGTCTGTGTTGAATTGTTTTTGGGTTCTCTACCAGAGGGGATTTCTACTGCACAAAAAAAGACCCCAAGGGAAGCTCTTCCCCTATAATTCAAAAAAATGATGGTCAAATACGTACAACCCCAAATCAGAAAAAGTTGGACAGTACGTAAAAAAATAAAGTAGTATTTCTAAATTAAACTTTGACTTGATTTGCATTTTGTTTGAAAATATTTCATGTCAATCTGGTCACATCCATGTCCTCATTAAATATACACAAACACATTCAGACCTGCAACATATTCCAGTGTCTGGACATACAACTTTAGGGGTAGTAATGAGGTAAATTGGTTAAATAATGATGTTGATGTCAACAGTTGATGTCAACAGGTGATTGTAATTATGATTTGGTACAAAAGCAGCATCCAAGAAAGGTCTAGTCTTTTAGGAGCAAAGATGGGCGAGGATCGCCAGTTTGCCAACAAATACGTGAGAAAATTATTGAAATGTTTAAAAACAATGTTCCTCAAAGAAAGATAGGAAGAGATTTGGATATTTCACCTTCAACAGTGCATAACATAATTTCAGTGCGTAAAGGACAAGGGCGCTAGCCTAAGCTGAACAACCGTGATCTCCGATCCCTCAGGCGGCACTGCATCAAGAATCGTCATTCATCTATAAGCGATATCACCACATGGGCTCAGGACTACTTTGGCAAACCTTTGTCAGTACCACAATACGTAGTTATATCCACAAATGCCAGTTAAAACTGTACTGTGCCAAAAGGAAGCCCTATGTTAACAGTGTCCAGAAGCGCCGTTGACTTCTCTGGGCTCGGAGGCATCTGGGATGGACCATCACACAGTGGAAACGTGTACTGTGGTCAGATGAATCAGTATTTCAGGTATTTTTTGGGAGGAATGGACGCCGTGTGCTCCGGACCAAAGAAAAAAAGGATCATCCAGACTGTTACCAGCAACAAGTCCAAAAGCCAGGGTCTGTCATGGTATGGGGTTGTGTCAGTGCCTTGGCAAAGGTAACTTGCACTTCTGTGATGGCACCATTAATGCTGAAAAGTACATAAAGATTTTGGAGCACAATATGCTGCCTTCAAGAAGACATCTTTTCCAGGGACGTCCATGCATATTTCAACAAGACAATGCAAAACCACATTCTGCACACATTACAAAGTCCTGGCTGCGGAGGAAGAGGGTACGGGTACTTGACTGGCCTGCCTGCAGTCCCGACCTGTCTCCAATAGAGATTGTGTGGCGCATTTTGAAGCGCAAAATGCAACAATGAAGACCCGTACTGTTGCCACCTTAAGACTTGTTTGCAGGAAGAATGGGACAAAATTGCACCTGAAACACTTCATCACTTGGTGTCTTCAGTCCCTAAACGTCTTTTAAGTGTTGTGAAAAGGAATGGCAACATTACAAAGTGGTAAATGCTTTACTGTCCCAACTTTTTTTGGAATGTGTTGCAGGTCTGAATGACAGGAAAGGATGTATATTTACAAATGACATGAAGTTGACCAGACAAAACATGAAATATTTTGTGTTCATATTGTCTGCAATGAAATACAAGTCAAAGTAAATTTAGAAATCACTACTTTCTTTTTGTATTTGCGTTTTCCATACTGTCCCAACTTTTTCTGATTTGGGGTTGTACTATTGTGTTAACATTTTATTGACTAAAAATAAGTTAGAGCACGTTCATCTCGAAGACGAGTTCGTTCAGAATCAGCTACATATAGCAGGTCGGTGATTTGCTTCTCATACATTCCCGTAGCGTCAGTGTATTTCTCTGTTGAAGCCTAGCGTCTATTGACTTCAATGGGGCTGCTTTGAACATTTTTTTTTAGTGCTTCGAAACTAGACGGTCATTGGATAAATGCTGCGATTATGTCCCGCCCACGGGACGCTCAGCGTCTCTGGGGGTGAATGGAGGAGTGGGCTGGCCTGGACTCGGGCTTCTGCGTGATGATTGGAGGGTCTGTCGAAGACTGCATCTCCTTTTGATTGACAGTGATTTTGTACTATAAAAAGATGCTGACGCTGAAGCTATTCGAGCTCAGTCCCAAAATCGCAAGTGTATTCAAAAGACAAACAGCTGCAACCTGTTTCTTGGTATTTGCTTGGTGAAATTGCTATCCAATCTTCATCATACATTTCACACAATTATACACCATATTCCTTTGTTTCAGTTTAACCTAATTCCCACATTTCCTCCGTCCAGGGTGTCCGCGGGGTCTTAAAAAGTCTTAAATTTAGTTGTATCAAATTTAAGGCCTTAAAAAGTCTTAAATTGTACAAGAAATGGCTGAATGTGATGATTGAACTTCAAAAGGCTATGATTTCATTAAATAAACATGAGCGCTGAAAGTTCAAAGTTCTGTCTTTATCGGGAAAACCGTTATTTCGTTCCTGAATGAATCAACCATTTAAATGATTCGGTTCAATCACAATGACTCACTTATTAACGATGACTTACTGCCACCTATTGGCCATTTTAATTTCACATTTAAAGTATCTTCATCTTTTAAAATAATTTCAAACGTCAGTTTCAACGTTTTATGTTTCAAATATCAAAACATTATTTATGCATTTGTAACTGCAGGTTAACTTTCTGTGTCCCTCTGAGCTGCATTAAAACAGTGTGTAAACACATCTAAATGCCTCTTCAGATGCAGTGCAAAGATACATTCTGTTGATACTGATTTCATCTGCTTGGTAACAGCCAATTGCAAGAATTGCACTCAAAAGATGATGCACACTTTTAGAAAAAATGGCCTTAAAGGTAAAAATGCCCTAAAACTTGTTGGAAAAAAATCATTTCTATCATTGCTGTGAAACTGACCACACAGAATATCAAAAAAATTCAGGAGTCAGCTTGTCCACGGTAATCTTTAAGATACCAGCACAATAACACACTCAGCAAAATATTGTCTAATTATTGTTATCAATAAAATCCCAGAAAATATCAAGATATAATTTGTCAATTTCGCACACCCTAATTCATGTTATTTAATTTATTATTATTGCTAAAAATCAATACTTTTGACTTATCAATGTTCTTAAAAATGGTTTAAAGGCTGAAATGTAAAGTTTATCATTTTATAAAAACTTTTAGTTTTTGTGAAAACTTGTATCTGAATTGTAATTATGCTTTTGACAGTCATTTTACAGTTTAATATGGTACTATAGACATTGCCCTGCCCCGCTCATACAGTATTAATTTTATTTGTGCAGGTCTTAAAAAAGGTCTTAAAAAGAGCTTAAATTTGAGCTTAAAAATCCTGCAGAAATCCTGTCTTTCGAGTTTAATATTTTTTTTAGATCGTTTGTTCATTCATTTATTCATACATACTTATTCATACATACATTCATACGAATAGCAGCTAGCAAACTGCACACGATGGACAATTTTATGATGTAGGCCGAGAATGAGCTTCCCCTCTTTGAAAGACCAGCAGCCGCCTCTGTTCTCTACCCAACTCTGTTCATTTGTTACATCTATAGATAGCTGCTGCATGCATCAGATGGTTACCGTTTTATTTCCTGATGTTCTTGATTCGTCTGACTGTTGTGGCTCAGCTTGCTTATGTGGACTATTGCCATTCACTTCGTCCAAGTCAGGTGAGGAAACAGAAGCAGCATGATGGGACTAAATGTCAAAAATGAAAAAACAAACAAAAAAAAATTGTATGCAAACATGTGAATTGCACATAATGCAGTTTTTAAATTAACTTATAAATAATAACATTTCAAGGCTATTTAAAATATATTCAATTACACAGTGGCTATCATTGCATGTTATATTCATAACAGATTTATTTAAAACATACATTAAATAATTAAGACTAACAGGTTTAGTAAAATATTAATATAATAAAATAAAGTAAAATAAAAGTAAACCGTGATATCAAAATCAGAAATATTTGTATATTACAGTAACTTTATTTATCACTTTTCTTCTGACAAAACCTAGACTCTCTACTCAAACCAGAAAGTCAAGAATACAGAATAATGATGTAGAGGTTTTAAATGGACTTGCCCATTTCTGTGGACCCAAACTGCTGGCTAGCTTTTTGTCTCCACGTCCTAAAGAAAAAAGATCATTAGGTTCAGCAGTTTCTTTAAAGCGAACTATAATATTTTGATTATTGCTAAAGCTCTCTGCCATATAAACCAATTAATGTGCAAATATATGTTATGTGATGTAAAAGGGAAATTAGTGAATGAAAAGGGATAGTTCACCAAAAATGAAAATTCTGTCATCAATTACTACCTCTTATGTCGTTCCAAACCCATAAGACTTTCGGAACACAAATTAAGGGTGCTTTCACACCTGGCCCTGTGTTTCTGAACCTGGCACGTTTCCCCCCTTAGCTCGGTTCGTTTGGGCATATGTGAACACGGCAATCGCGCTCGGATCCGCGCCCAAAACAATCGGTCCGAGATCGCCCTGAACGAGGTGGTCTCGGCCGATTGAAAACGAACTCTGGAGCGGTTCGGTTGTAGTGAGAAAGCAATCCGATCCAACGGACCAATGAACCAGGCTATATCACGCTGTATAATGGGCAGGTTTTTTCCAGCATAGAGAATTATGAGGCAACCGCCTCCGCCAAATTTTGTGCCGCCTCTGGTTGTCGACAAAACTGAGGCAGCAGTCACGTACAAGCGTCACTGTACAGTGTCCATTAGAGCTTTTAGTTCATTTTTGATCATGTTTTGCTGGCCTGGTTTGTATCTGGTTCCCTCAACAAAATCCTAGAAGATTTTTTTCATTTGCTTATGGATTATTGTAGATAATAAGCTCTGTGACAACCAGTGATGGGAATAATGCTGTTATAAATAAACGGCATTACTAGTGCCGTTATTGTTTTCAGTAACAAGTAATCAAACTAATTACTGTTTCCCCCGTTACTACGCCGTTACTGTTACTGACAATAAAATGTGGCATTACTATAATTTATTATAATATTATAAAAAAAAAATGTCAGTTCATCTGAATGGATGCGCAGTATGGCTGTATTTGACGTACCGTTAAACTTCCTGTTGAGGTCTTCGTCTTTTTTTCTGTGGATTCCAGCATTGTGTCCTGTAATGACTGGAAAAAATTAAAAATAAAAGAAATATAAGGTGAATGGAATAAACAACCAAAGGTAAAAAAAGATCTTACCAAATTACATGATTGACCTTAACTATAACTTAAACTAAATAGTATATTATACTGTATATATACACACTGCTTAACATGTAAGGTTGTGCCACAGCTGCCCTCTAAACTAACAGTATTGTGATTACAAACATCTGTTTGCAGTGATGTTTCTTTAATGTTAATCCAGCAGTATGTTTAGTGACTCTTAGTCACAGTAGTAACAAATAAATAAATAGCAAAGCAAACTTTATTTAGTTTTTAATGCAGATGCAATTTTGGGTTTTTCTTTA